>JAUYWI010077974.1:0-38028 GCA_034780595.1 Parotoplana pacifica
TTTTCGTGAAAAACGAAAAACCGAAGACCCCGAATATTTAAAAAAGGAAGCCCAAAGAATTAAAAAGTATTACAATCCGCTGGATACTCTTTCTGACCGTGATCTTCGCCAACAGCGCAAGCGTAAGAAAGAATAAGTGGCAGACCATCGTCAAAATAAGAGATCAAAGTCTCAAAATGAATTTAATCTTATCACAAAAGCTGCTGATACTGAACATAAAACGCGAACAAGAAAAAGAGCATCTCGTGCTGTTGCAAAATATAGACGACTGAAGAAAAAGGACTTAGAAATTGTATCAGAACAGAAAAATAGAACCACAGCTGAAGAGGCTTTATAGATTAAGAAAGAACTCAATCACTTCAACTAGGACATCCGACAATAATGTGAATTCATTGATACTAGAGATTGGTGGTTCAGCATCAAAGGTAAAACCATTCATAAAGAAAAAGTTTGTTTTACATGACGTCATCGTTCAAGAAATTACATATGACAAGTTTTGTAAATCTCTAGAGAAACGACAAAGTAAGACTATTTTTAACGATCTTGTCAAGAAATATCGAATGAGGAAACTCACGGCTAGGACTCTGATAACTGGCAAATACCATTTTACTAAATCTACATATGCAAAAAAACTAAAATAATAGTGAGTTTCACCTGTTTGCACCCACACTACATCGTTTTACATTGAACTTTTGCTCAGTATTTTGGTTTACATAAATAGGTAGATTATACGTAATTATTATTATAACATTTGTATCTGCCTATAAGCAAAATGTTTTGTCTATGCTAAGTATAACTGTTACTTTACTAATAAATCTTAATATTCTTTTGCTTACTCGGATTATATTCCATTTAAGTATGATTTTCTGAAAAATATACTTTTGGTATCCTACGAAAAGTTTACATTTCTGATATGTTTAAACAAATATAAGGGGTTCTATAGGTAAATAATGCATATATGTTTATATTTTTGCATTTGAATTGAAGTCTGGTATCTAATGAAATATTTAAAATAAGTGCTGTATTATAATATTAATATTTTCAAAAATTATGCATACTTTTATAACCATTTTAATAGTAAAATTGCACCAAATTGGCAATTATACCATTTAATCAATAATTTAATTATTAATTTGGTATCAATTAACTTATAATATCAAAGTTAACATATATCTACCTAAAAATAATGTAATTATAAATACCATATTATAAAGAAAATTAAATAAAAGAAATTCGATTTTCGTTTCGTAGGATACACAATCAAAGACGATTCTATTATAAAAATATCAATAAAACTGTAAATAATTGAACCTGAGTAAGGAAAATCTAAATGAGCACAGATAAGACTCCCAACAACTAAATGTATGGCAAAAATATGATATTTCTATCATTTTATTTTTGGCAAAAAAAATATCAAAAGGACACACTTTATTGAGAATGAGCCTTTCAATCAATCTTTGAATGAGATCATCATCAATTAAAAGCAATTCATGCTCAACTACAACCCAAAAATTATTGAGATTGTAAAGATCCAGTTATTTAATGTGTGCTTGATGTTGTGCCAGATGTTTTTAAGAGGATTTAGATCTGGGGATTGAGGAGGCCAGGAAAGTACTTCCAAACCATTTAACTGTTGTTAAATGTTGATAACAGTTGATAATGTGAATACTCTTATATATGGCATTGCTTTATCCAGCATGAACTACATGCCATTCTCTGTTTTCCATCAGTGGTCCTTTTTTCTTCATTTTACAGAAACATTTTTAAAGTAAGGGTTAACTTATAGACTTATAACACTGAAAAAACTAAAATTGGACATGGGTACACTAAGGCTCAAGCACTACAAATTTGTAACTATGGTCAAATGAATCAGTTTTACATGATAAAACAACCCTCCATCTAGTTTTAAATATTTATAGTAATAATTAAAATAGAATAATATCATATTTTAATATAACAAATTAAAAATATGTATGGAATCAGGTATTTGTCAAATGAATTTATATTTATTTTAATGAGAAAAGTTATGCTTAAATAATAGAAATAATACTAATTTTAAAGTTAAAAATAATAACTACATAGTATGTTTAATCTAGAAAATTATGGGTTTTATTGTTAATAATGAACTTTAATTAACTGGTACCAATTGATAAATATCATGGTGAAAAATATTAAATTTTCTGTTTATTAAATTTTTTACAAATGCACTTGAATTTCTATTTATTTAAAATTAGTTAGATATCACTTTTGATAAATAGACTCAAATGTCTATTTGTTGAAAATCATTTCATTTGTAATTATTACTTATTAAATAAAAAATAATATACTTTAATCAAATAAATTTTCTAACAAGTGCTTTAAATATTTTTAGTTAATTTTGTTTCAATATATTTAAAGTTATGTAATTATTATTCTTGTATAATAAATACTGCTGTGAATTTTAAATTGAAATATAAAAATTAAACCATTAAAGTAAAGCTAACAATATATTTTTATAAAATGAATTTTATTTCTAATAAATACTATAAATGTTTTTATTAATTGTATTTCTATATATTTAAAAATCTCTATTTTGTATTTTTATTATAATAACAGTAATATAAATAAAAACAACTAAAATGCCAAGAATGCAGTGAATATTATTTTCTAGACAGTGAAATTCAAATGTTATTAGTATAAATAGTGATTTTATGAAGTAATAAACATTGCTCTATAAAATTAAATTAATAATTAATGATCATTTGACCTTCATTGT
Source organism: Parotoplana pacifica (assembly GCA_034780595.1). Lineage (NCBI taxonomy): Eukaryota > Metazoa > Platyhelminthes > Proseriata > Otoplanidae > Parotoplana > Parotoplana pacifica. Next base: position 2,756 of record JAUYWI010077974.1, read on the forward strand.
GTAAACACCTATTAGAAAAGCAATGCTTACTATATTTATAGCATTTTGGCCCAACTAGAAATGTTAATAACAAGAAGGAATATTTCTAAAGAATAACTTCTACATAATATAAAAATTTAGTTCTTTAAATTAGCTAAAAATATCAATTTGAGTATATTTGTTAGAGGTTTGGTTTAGAGTTATAGTTTTAAAAGATTCTTGATTCTAGTTCTAAACTCTTATTACATAAAACAAGAATAAGAAGAGATTCTACTAAGACTCATTGTGTAAAATAAAATGAAGTAACAAAATACTCATTAAATATTGATAAACATATAAATAGGACATCTTTACAAATAAACTCATGTACCTTTTAGTTTTTTTATACCTAGAATCATTTTTTAAAGTTAGCAGAGTGCTGGAAACAAGATATTTTATCTACAGCATACTTGTCTATAGATATAGTTGTCAATATAACAATAAACTTATGATTCATATAAAATTATATTGCTTTTATTAATAGCCTTATTTTCTTAGTTAAGATTAAGGAAGTGGCTATCTCTTTAGTTACCCTTAACATTACCCTCAAATAAATAAGGGCCAATAACTCCCATGCTGCACAATGCCGCCCATACCGTGATACCTGGTTGATTCAATTGCCTTTGTTGTACCAAATGAGGGTTATTGGAAGCGTAGAACACACAATTGTGTCTATTCACAGATCCATCAAGCTTAAATTGAGCTTCATCAGACCATAAAATGTTTCTGACATAATCAGCATCCTCACTGATGCGAACTAAAAATTCTGAACACATTTCTAAACGTCTGTCTTGGTCATCCTCCAGCAAACCATGCAAAGACGTAGCATGAAAATGTCTAACCCCAATGTCGTTCAGAATTCTTCTCAAAGTTGTACGTGAGATTGCTAGTTGCGCTGATAACTTTCGGCCACTGGTGCTGGATCCTTGAGATTCTATAACTGCCGTTGCAACAAGATCGGCGTTATCACTAGTTCGGCTAGACCTAGGGCGGCCACTGCGAGGCATATCAGCAACCGTACCGGTGTGGTGGAATCTGTCGCGTATTTCATAGATAGTCTTTCTAACTGGTGGTGGTACTTCCACAAATGTCTTTATCCATTCCTGCCTCACAAGTTCAGCATTGCGGTGTTTGTGATATTCTTCAATAATAAATACTCTCTTAGCTGTGTCGAAGCGATGCATGATGAATGATGAATGAAGAATAATGATTTAGCACTGGTAGATAGTTGTAATTAATATCTGCACATTGGAATTTCCAAAATCTATTATTCATTTTATCTGTGTTAATTGCAATAAATAATATTGTTTCTTGAAGTGTAACCTTACTTTATGGCCCACCCTGTATATCCCAGTAAAGCCAAGTTGTGCTATTTCAAATTATAGAATGTGATTTTTTTCCCTAATGGATCCATAGAAAGTGAAGTTTTCTGACATAATTCATATTGAAATACAAAAATCCAAGAACGAAATGTATGTACGAAAACGTTTAGTTGAATATCAATTACCTGCTGCTATATCCCTTATAAGAAGAGATAAAACGCAATGTAACTAACTAACTTTAGTTGTAGTACCTTTTATGATATTAGGCCACTTAACAGAGCTATTAAAATATGTAATTTGAAAATGGACTTTACTCTATGGCCATTAATAGACCTGACGATCGCCTAGAGAAAGGCTGGCTGACCGTAAAAGAGGCTCCGTTGTACATAGATAATTATCTTTTTTATTGACAGATAACTTAATTCTACACCACCCTGACAACGTACCTCTATTAGCTTCAGCCAACTTTTCACTCTTCTGCGTTGCGGTCTCATTGAGTTCGTCCCACTGGTGCTTCAGTTCCTCGATCTTGGGCAGCATCTGAGCCTCCAGACTGGGGTTGGCGCGCATGACCTCTTCGCCACTCTAAATGCAAACCGATCGATAACATTTACAACCAGGTTGAGAGAGTGACCTTTATCTTAATCATATTAAGTAGCAAGCCTACACATGAATTTCTAAGCGCAAATTATTGATGATCATCATTTTCATGACATATAAACTATGAGGTCATAGATATCATAAATAAAACATAAAGCAAGTCCGATTTATGGTTTAATAAAAATCAAACTTTCCCCTCTTTATTAGATCACCTCGGCTATTTTCTTGTATTTTCCAAAACATTTGCCTCAATTTATAAACTCCATAAATACCATGAAAATAATTTTAACCATATGGTTTCCTAATAAAAAGCAACAAAACCTGAACATCAGGTGCAAGTTTCTTTTTTTAATTCGGCTTCACTTTTTAACTGCATGAAATCTGCAATTACTGTACTTATTTTTTATACAATATAAATCAAGTTCGACAACAAAATACTGATCAAATATCTACGACCAACTTTGCCCAGCCTAAATAAAACAAACAATACTTTCACATTCGATAAATACAACTAGCTGAAACTAGTTTGACAACTGAAAGCTATCATCATTATTCCATAAAATAATACACCAGTCATCAGATACTCCAATAAATTGATTAAACTTTAACAAATTCCAAAGCTCAATACTGTCAAGATTATGACTAACAACACAAAAATAAAATGTAATTCAAAAATCATTTCTCTGACAGTCATACAAACTTGGTTGCGTCGCTCCTACACATCACAACACAACACCAACTATCTTTACTAAATAACGTCAACTGGCTAGAAGAAGTCAACCCGAACTACACACACAGTACTGTAGCACCTAATAATTTTGTATATTCACAGCATAGCATAAATTCAGTTCTTGATTCAGCACAGCAGTCCGTCCTAGAGCTCAAAATATCACTAATGCAGAATAAGTTCATTAAAAAGCTCCATCTGCACAAGCATGTTAGCGCTAGATTAGACGCATACTTACAAACCTAGCTAGCCTACTGAATGAGAGTCATAAGTTAAACTCTCTTAGCAGACACTACTAATAAGTAGTAGACTACATACAACCTCTGAAATGGATAGACCAAACCAAATACTAAGCACTGAAAATGCTTACAATAATGTAATTTGGCTGTGACTAAGACCGCAAATTGCAATACGTTGGTTTAGAAAAAGGAATGATTCAAAAATAAATATTATCGTAGTGCGTTTATCAATATGCCTTTACGTAAAGCATTTTAAAACTGAAAAGCCATTGAACTCGAATAGCGTACAATGTATTATTATTATTGTCTAGTATTCTAAACCATTTGCTTCGGTGTGCACGACCGGTGGCCAGGCTTGTCTGTCTGGATGATAGATAATCATCTGAATGCTTATACAGAACACGATCAACTACTATTAGCACAATGAATGATAAAGGTGCACAGTATTCTAAGCAATTCGATTGTACAACTACACAGACCAGAAAATATACTCGTGTTGAATTTATAAAATGACAAAACAGCAGCTACACTACTCACTTATTTGTAGTTTATACTCAATTTTACATCATCAGTCACATGGATATGGTGTTAATACAGTGACATTTCCCCATAAAGAATCAGATGAGTATTAAAAAATCCAACTTGATTAGTCTTAAAGTTTTTTTTAGATATTCGTATTTTGTATTTGTATTCTCCGACATGTGGGTCAAATTGACCCCCCCCATTACCTGTTGCTTCTATGGACTAAAGGAGAAGAAAATTTAATGCAAATAAAGTTCTGCACAGGAATCGAATGTTATATCTAAATTTCATAGAACTAGACAATATTATAAAATGATTAATTGCAACTGGTAACTATATTATGTACATTTATAGACAAATATTAATTAGTATATAATGCAGTTTCATTATGACACTGAGACTACAAGTTTATGATAAAATGATTTTTGAACGCTACAAGCCGCTAGTTTCTACATAGAAGCTACGTATATGCCTATAGTCAATTAGACACACATGGTAATTTACAGAAGTACTTTTTTATTAACGTCCAGTAATTAATATTATTACAAACAGAGTGAACCAATTTACGCTCTTGATTAGAAAGCTTGAATATCATATTTTCATTTTTCTGTCATTAAAAAAAGTTAAATGTTTGTTTATCAGAGAACAAACAGACTGACAGGGAGACAGTTAGAAACTGTATTGCTCACCAAGCATAACATTATAAAAAAGTTTTATATACATATTTCGACAGATCCAATTTTGAATAGCCACAATAAATTACATCATACAGCCTAAGTAATTTCTGATATTACGTCATACATAACGTACTTCTCAAAGTAAATTTAATTACACAAGTTTGGAGCTTCGTTAGCTAATCAAATTTTAACCGATAACAATTTCATGAAGTCTTAATAATCATACGCATGAGTAACCACCACAAACCACAAAGTGTTTCAAACACAAACATCACTCGAACACGAATGGGTGGCTGGAGAAACAAAAATCTCCATTTTAAATTATATACAACGGCTACGACGACGCACGTTTGGTGTGGTTTCCATTAGTTTTATTAAAAGTAGAAATATTGCCCCACGACATAAGTAGATAGCCGATTATTATGGGAAGAATGGGATGTCTAGTATGTTCCATGCACATCACTGAGTAGAATAGTGCTTTTGGCGTCTAGTAAACAACTTAATTTGGGGATGGATTAATTCTACCATAATTCCTATCAATACAGCAAGCAGAGTAGTGAAATGAATAAGACGACATTTGCTGAGTCATCCAGACAGATGTTTAATAAATGATTCGTAACTAGCAGTCATAGACGGACATAGTACTTTTTAATGCTGACAACAATAGACAAAAATGAATATATAGTTATAACCAGAGTAATAAATGACTATTATGTGGTTATAACTTAATCAATACTGACAAAACTATGTAAGATATAATTATGTAGAAGTAATTGAAGTAAAAAAATACCAGCAGATAATTATAATCAAGTGACTGACTAACAATTTTTATTTTTGTAAATTGTTGGAATAAACAGTGGAAATCATCCATTTTGACAAAATTTTAGGTGTAGACGAAAAAGGAATGACCTTTTAAAAACTACACGTCATATCAATTCAACATAATATTTAAAGGATCGTTTCATATCATGACTATAATAATATACTTCTGATGTAAACTGTGATTTTGAGATAGCGTAAAATTTTTATTCTCACAAGTTTTACAAATTAATGAAAATATTAACCTTTAGTCTTTCAAAATTTACTTGTTATTTATAAATAAAATATCAAACATCCCCCACATATTATTATACGTGTGTTTCTAAAAAATAAAATAAAATGTAATTTTAAGTCCAAAACAATAATCGCCTCGCTTTCAGTCTCGAAGTGCAGAATTTAAGTTAACTAACCAAGAGATTACCAGAACATTCAAAGTTTAAGAATGCAAACTTGAATCATCTGCCGACAACAAGATGATAATAAAAAGGGACAACTGTCATTCTTTACTGAAAGCCTGGATGCTGTATGTAGCTAGCTGTATCCGTGGGTAAGCATATTTGAAACTCCAAGTTAAACAGTCACCTTAGGATGTGAACTTTAAATTCCTGCTAAAGTCTATATAATATATAAGTATCTGGTAATCTTATTTGCTAATGTTGACACAGATTTTATTATTTCTTTTAAAACATGTTCACTACTTTGACCGGCTTTATTCAGAGGGTCCGTGTCCTGAACATCACACAATCGATTGTATAAAACATTAAATATCTACGATTGTTGGGGCAGGACAGAGCAAGTCCAATATAATCCATTCACGGTGGGCCGGAGGACAATCACTAACACCCAGAAACCAATTACCAAAGTATATCAAGGACGAGTTCAGGACTGATGTAGATATCAATATTGTTGACCCAGTTGGATACAGTTGACACAGCTAGATATTATGGGGCCAGGTTTTCCAAGACCTTTTCTTGCCTGGATCGTAGCCAAGGATGTTGTCTGGGTCACAGTCAGAAAGTTGAGTTACAGATCTTGTTCCAATAAATAATCTCTCGTGAGTGTGCCCTCTAGTGTCCGCTCTCAGTCGATCAATCGAATGCAACACACTGCTTCTAACAGCAGTCGCCTTCAACTGCTCTAGTTCTCCGATGATTGCCTGTATTGGACTGGATGTGCAGCGATTTTTTTTAAAGTTCTTTTGTAATTCTTTTACTTTTTTAGTTTTTTAACTTAAATACTTTCAAAACATTTTTGCAATTTTACGGATTTTACTCAGCGGCACCCATTTTGGAAGACATCATAATGTTCAAGTAAACAATTTAATACATTAAAAGGTTTTATTGAAATTGACATTGTGAATTTATAAGCAACTTAAAAGGGCACTATAATGCGAGTCACTAGCTGACACTGACACTATAACATAATATCAGCTAGCTAGACAGCTATTCAATAGACGGCTCTCGTCTTTGAGTAAAACAAATTGAATTACAATGCAGACAAACAAAACAAGGAAATCTGCATTAAACAAACTTGGTCTACACAATTTAATGAGAAACTTCCATACATATACCAAAAGGCAATATTTCTGCACAGAGCGCTTTGAAATTTATATCTAATTTGATTGAAATTGGATAACCCCACTACTTCAATTGTAAAAAGCTTCCAAATATCTGTTGTCAAATCAGTTCAAGAATGTTTCAAGTTTTTCTGTCTTTTTTAATAAGGCAAATTTCAAATCTAAAATCGTGATGGTTGCTGCCACTCTGACATGTTCTAATTCTTCATCATGGTTTTTCAATGTCACAGCTGATGCCAAAATTTAGTGTCATTTTTCTTTGGCTGCATAGAATGTTTATTCAAAAATTTAAGTCCATAAAAATCAGACAGGAAATTTTAAGAAATTATTCAATTTTTATTTTATCTAAAATGTTCACAATGTAAACTAATGCCAATGGCAGCTAGATGAATCTAAATATGTATCCAACAGATCGATTTAGTCTCTTTCTAACTATCAACCTAAAACCCAACTAATCAATAAGTGTGCCAAATCTTTCCATGCAAGCAAATATTCAAGTTTGTCCCTGGCACATACACATATTATGCGCCGGCCAGCAGTATCCAGTAAATTGTATAGAATTGTCTCTCGCCCCATTTGTGGTGTAAAGCCATGCCATGCACACACAACACAACACAGAAATGGTGGAGAATTCAGCAATAGACCGAAAAGTATATTATGCCACAACATGGCGTGGCTAGCAGTTGCTGTGTGGCAGAGCTTGATGCCGTTAGGCTGGTAGCCATATTAATTGTGACTACTGTCACCAGAACCATACCAACAGTACACAAACCTAACTAAATCTAATCTCCATTTGGTAAATCGACGACATATTTTACATGCTACTGTGATACACCTAACACAAATGACAATGCATATTGCCTTAATCAATCAACTAAATATAATGGGCAGTACTTTTTTCTAAAGAATGCAGAATTATGGATAGGAGAATAAGTCGCAGTTAATGTTTCAAAAAAGATTACATTTAAATCAAACGTAAAGAAGAGATAAATTCATCACAAAGACATTGAACCAACCAACAGATTTAACAATAATACATACATAGTTACATAGACTCTCTTTAATACTAGGTGATTTTTCAAGTTAATGAAAGATATACAGCTAACAATGTCTATGGCTATAAAACGATAACTGTAGCCATAGACCTTTTTTGTATAGCCCTGCATCTATTATGTAGTAGGTACCATTATGTGTACCCACGGTATAATATGCAATCGGGTACGGTACCTATCAGCCCAGCTAGTGAATGTTGTAAAGCTCCAGGAAACAGCAATTTCAATAGCAGCGGATCAACTCCTCTAACAACAACATTCATACAACACATTTTATTGCCAAAGGCTATACTATAGGGATAGTAGAAAGAAATCTTCAACCTCTCTATTACCCCACAGATACAGAAACATATTAAAATATTGCTGGCTTGTTGAACATGACGTGTAGATGAATAATTTTCCCCCATATAGACCTACTAGAAAGTGTAAAAAAGTCAATAGCCTATATTTATTAGGATTTTGGGTATAGTAATATAGGAAAGGATTAAGTTGCGCATAATTATTCTCTTCAGAGTTTAAAAATATCCAGTTTAGTCATACCTAGATCAACTGTTACGCATACATGAGAGATGAATAGTCAGAAGGGCTATGCTGTTACGTAAAACATACGCTATGCTACGCATACAAAACAAACTAATCACCATAATGTTTTTTTCAGCAACAACAACCCTATCAGTAGTGTGGAATGTTTATGTTAGATTAGGAGATACAGTTATGAATTAAATTCAAGCGTAGATATTAATCATCGAGTATCCACCTAAAAATAACATTCGCTGTTACCTCATTCTGATAACTATAATTCGGTAACAATTTTAACAATACAGAATAAATTATTAACAGTTAACTATCATTTGACTTAACATATGTCTAGTACTGTATTAAAAGGAAAATACAACCCTGCCAGAAATTAACCGATACACCTGTTTTTAAAGCATGTTATATCATTTTTAGGTAACTATTTGGTTTCCAAACGAATAATACCACAGTTATTTTCTGGATCAATATTTTTTATGATTTTTTCTCATTGTTTAGGCAAATATCAAAGCACAATATCAGAAAATGTCATTAAAAAATATTGTGGAATTCGTTTGGAAACCAAATAGTTACCTAAAATTGACTTTAAAAACAGGTTTATCGGTTAATTTCTGAAAGGGTTGTAATTGGATCTTCCATAGATGACAATGAAATCTTAAACCAATGGAATTTTCTTGTGCTTTTAAGGTCAAAATTAGTCAAAGGGGCACCAAAAATAACTACCAAATTGTCGGAATTCCGGAAGAACCCCTTGTATGTCTTCCATCATTATAATAATAAATCAAAATTCTCTGAATGTTGAGATCGTTTATAAAAATAGTTTCAGGAATGTCAACAACAACAAAATAGCTTGGACACCACTAGAAATCCCGAAATTCTGACCAATCTTAAATAATACACAATTGATAATGTTTGCCTAAAAGAGTCATCTAGAAAGGGCTGCCTAACAACAAAGGACAAATGAGCAGAGAGCCACCTTGGAAATCAACAAAACCGTATTTTAGTCATTATTTGAATTCCAGAAATGTAATAAATATTGATGAGGAGTCGAAAATTATAACAGCAAGCAATTTTCAGAGATAAATACGAACAATTTTATATGTAGCACTTTAAGAAATTCAAAATAATGTGTTCCATATCATTCATTTTCTCACTCACACTCTGTGGCCTCTCAATATCCTGTCGGTTAAAAACACTAATTAAATGCCTACATAATACCACAGGCATTGATAAATGAATGATCATTTATTTCAACCAAACACCGAGATATAGTAATAATAAAGTCTCACTCATTCCAAGCGATCCGTTAAATACACAAACAATTACAATTCAGACACTACAACCGAACATTTATAAACGAGAGTGTACCAACCTAACAATAATAACACAAAATATAAAAACGACCTCATAGCACGCACAACGCATTCATCTAATATAATGCTGCTGCTAAACATAACGTACACTAAATACGAAAACATCGAGAACAAAATCTAAGGTCAGTGGAAGAGGGAGGGGTGTTCAGAACACAGCTATCCGTTCTATGCAGGCTACACAAACGACCTAACTAAAACTAACTTCCACAGATGAATGCTAAATTGAGAGCTAAGGTCAGTTACTCTTATTTGAGATAAAAACGACATTTCAACCCGTGTAAGTTATGTCAAAAAATAAGACTGGGTGAGTTTGGTTATCTTCAAATCTGTGTTAAATTCTATTATTCAAATTCATACACGCTGTAAATGAATAGCCAAACAGTTGGCAAGCTGTTTTAAGTAACTACTCTCAATGATTTTCAACAAAAAACGCAAACATGTAGGACAATTTAAAGCTTAGGTATTTATGATGTCATCATAATGAACACTTCTAATCCAAAAAAATGTTTTTAGTTGTACAGCATTTACCAATCACAGCTGCTGTGATTGGTAAATGCTGTGGCCACTCAATGGAATTTTCCTATGCTGAAAAATATTGGGGTAAATAGTTCCTTCAAAATTACAAAGTAGGGATACTATGATTAAACAGCATCGAGCTATGTATTGTGGAAACTATACAGCAAACCAACAACGCCAGAATGGGGTGACCTCAATCGGGCAGCCTGGAACTTACCTCGATCACTTTGCCGATCTTGTCCTTATTGGCCGCAATTTCATCCTCGAAGGCCTTGAACTTGCTGTACTTGCTGGTAATGTTCTTGGCATCGCGATAGTTTTCATCCGATGTTGCAATCAGCATCTTCTCCGAAATCCACTCCTCCACCTACAAAGGCGCCAATTTAGTAAACATTTCAAAAGCTTTTGAAATGGCACAGATGCTGAACAATTAAAGACAAGGTTAAATACAAAATAAAATTAACTTATTTGGATTCACACTGTCTCTATTCGAAAATATGGACACATTAGACATTAAAAATCAACACAAACTATCGACATTTAAAATAATGCCCAGAATCATGATAGCTTCAACGGGACAGTTAATTAATTGGCACATAAATAAGTTAGGAAATCAATAAGATCTCACTGGCCAAAATAATGATCGCCATCACTGCCAAAAGAAAAAGAAGTACATTATTCTGCTTACATCGTCAACATCTTGCAGGTATTCATGAAGAATGAGCTGAGCTTCAAGGAATTTTCTCCTGTCTTCAGCCTTGCGCTTGTTAATGTCACGTCTACAACAACAAGAAAACAGCACATTAGAGATAAATAATTAATGCAAAGAAAGCAAAACAAATTCTTTCCACAGCACATAATATAATCATAAAATGGTCAGCTCTCTAATAATTAATAATCAATAACGATATACGTTCCTACAAAATACCTCCCTAAATAAGGGGTGCTGGTAAAAATAAATAATTGTCAATCATTTCAATAATTCTGTAGGATTCCCAGTAGTATTTAGGCATGAAAGTGACCGGGGAAATGAAAGATGAGAACGACTCTTCTTAGCAAAGGTAGTCAACATGATAAATGCAACATGTGCCGCTATATAAACTCAAATAGTAAATCATTGGCAGTGCCAACAATAATTTCTATGGACGCTTTCTAACTATAAAAATCTTATATTTGCATAGCTAGGACATTAATGGACTGAAGGTAACCTGCCATTCTATAACTTCATCAAATATTGAAGTGAGAGAGAACACAAAATATCTCTGGCTAACCATATCAGAATACTGATGAGCAAAGATTTAATAAATTCTCATTTTAATTCAGAAGTCAATCATTTGTGTTTAGACTTCAAAACTGGAAAATACCTAGTCAAGGTGAATTCATTATTTGTAAATAATAATAAACAATATGTCATTTAATAATAAAATTAATATGTGAAAGTTGGACTAGTTTTTACTATAAGAATCGACATTGGGTAAGTGCATTTTGCCTGCATGCTATTTTTAGCTCAGTAGGTAACCAAAACCACAAGTTATCTGTCTCGTATTCTCTTCTAGCTACTACTTGAAGCTCCTTTTACATTTCAGATTTCAATAGAAACTATCAATAATGAATAGTTCATGTAATTTCTTATAGGAAGGAATACTTTGATAAAACAACTATATAACCATTTCAACCATACGTCGGATATAATACGTTTCCACTTTAGCTCCCATCCCATCTTATCAACTGAGTAAACAACAAATTGCCTCACCTTGAAGCAATGGCATCGCACTTGATCTGAATCTTCTCGTGGGCGTAGTTACCCTGCTGGATCAGATCGTGTCCGTTGTCCAGCACAGCGCCAATCTTCTGATCCACTGCTTCCATCGTGGCCATGAAGTTGTTGTGCTGCTTGATCAGATCCTGAATGACCTCCAATGAGTTCTGAAGATGACACAATTTGAAAAAAATATATTAACACCCACTAAACAATGATCAGCAGTGTACTTGAAATCAACGTAGCCCTACAAGCTGCTAAATTATCATAAATAAATTAAGTGGGATATATACAAACACTATAATATTGGCAAACCAAATAGCTCAGACAACTTGTCACTCCATATTTTGACAAAACAAGGCTAACTTAAAAACATACAAAATATTATCATAGAATACGTCATAATTGATCGATATTATACAAAATATGTAAATAGCTCTCCCACAATATGTAAAATAAATCAATAAAACATGCAGTAGACAGCCCCAACCGATTGGCTGTCTCAAAATATTCCAATACAGTTTCGATCACAGACAGACACACTCAAAAATAATAATTGTATAATTATGTACATAAAACCCCAAAATCAAGATTTGTACATCACACAATTATCCATTCTTAATTGATTTCACAAAAACTGACAGCTATCTAATCTTTGTTAAAAAAACAATACTATTAATTATCTACAAAACAAATTAGCTGAACTAATTTTCCAGACAATTACTATTTGATTAGGACATAAAATTTAAGCAAAAAGCTAGGGTAATTCGTTGCTCATTGAACAGATTGCTAAAGCTATGGAGCCTAGAATTCACATGGTGTCATCATCATTATCATCAGCAATTTGAGTAATCGTATTTAATTTCTGTACAGATGATTAAGCACACTTGATTGTTAATCCTCCATCATCGTCATCATTTATCAGCATCTCATTAGTTATGTACAAAATATGAATCTAGATTCAGTACAATCTCTCAATGGTATGCACAGTAGGTATGACTGACACCATGAGTGAATGTAACCAAATATATACGTGCCAAATTCCACTGGTTCTTGTGCCAGCTTTGCAGTAAGTCAAGGCGACCCATTTGATACTGAAATAACAGCACGCATGACAAATACATTAAAAAATAAGTAGGATCAGATGGGTTCACATTATTAAAAAAGGTCAATTTAAAAACACACACACACACACTGATCCAAGGGTTGGTATGTATAGGTAAAGCCAAGAGGTTCTCAAAAAAGCCATTAGGGACATAAATGGCTATAGGTATTCAGAGTAGAAGATAATTATAAGCGAATGGGTATGGTAACAATATCAAGGATTTTAAAATGCTATTAGTCAGGGAGCTAATTCAAGTTTCATCCTAAACTCGAGCACAAAAGGTTAGTAGTATTTGTTGTAGACACGGTCAAAATAGTAGTTTACAAAAATGTAAATCTAAAGTTGTACAACTGGTCTACGCACATCCAGGGGCCACTGAATGCATTTTTGCTATTCTGAAAAATATCGATGGGAAAAGGCTGCTTTGATTTACTTCAAATTTACACTACAGACGTCTGTCTCAAAAATATTTTCTGAAAGTTTCAACTTATCTGGTTGATCGAAACAAACAGTTTTAATTTTAATTCTATTTATAGTTTTATTTATATCTAGATGGGAGAAATTATGGGTAGCATCAAAATTAAAACTATCAAAACCAAATGATTCAAAACTTTCAGAATATGCTTATAATATTTCTCGAAGCAGTCATAATCAGAAATGCTAGTATTCATAAAATAATCTTTCATAAAACAAACATTGTTACATAGTTTGGACACATCATAAAGACATTAGAATAAGTTATGATAATCATACTATGAAGTTTTGAAATGCTGCTTGCCTCAGCGTTGTCATGAGTGCTTATGACTGTGACTGCTTCGAGGAACGTGCCAGTGTAGTGTCAATTTGAAGTCAATCGAAGCAACTAATTCTCACCGATATTTTTCAATATAGAGGCATTTTGTGCAACTTAAGATTTGCATTTCTGTAAACTACTATAGATAGTCTCTACAAAAATACTACAAACCTTTTGTGCTCGAGTGTAAGTTTAAACTCAAACTACATAGCTCCCAGTCAGCTACATTTTTAGTTTCTTAAATCAGACTTAAAAATAGAAATTGGGGTAGCCATGTAGTTGCTACGACAAGCCCCATAACTGATAATTTCTGTAATTTTATCAACTAGGAAAGCTTCAATTCTGAATCGATCATTCACAATAAGATGGATGACGTGTTATACTGAGAAAAAGACCATAACATAGCTTCCAGACAAATATAAAGTGCAGCATCTACTATGGAATGTACGGCAGCTAACTACATTTTATCTGATAAACTGCTAATTATTTAAATACCAAATAGAAAAAATTAAAGCTAACAATTTTGAGATCATTATTATTCCGTTAACTTAGTCAGAACCTCTAGCTAAGCTCTCACATTTTTTGCGGTGATTACAGTGCTGAACATCGATCTTACAATAATACATACAATATAGATTATGATGCATAACAGGCTATGTAGGAGGATAGTTTCTCGGCGGGTTCTATGTAGACTTACACAAATAAAGAGCTGTAATGAATTGACAATAAACTGTACAATGAGTACCAGACTTATTATGTATAACAAACAATAGTGTAGGTATTAGAATGAAAAAATACAACGAAAGTAGAATATATAAAGTAAATAGATCAATATTAAACTTAGTAAAAAGACAGTGAATTTCCGCTTTTAATCTTTTAAAGCTAATAAATAGAAATAGACAACATTTTCATCTTTTTCTTTAAGGAAAATCTAACAAAAAATATAATTCAAATTCATATCGTCCTAAACAGAAAGAATACTGCTTTTATCTTTCAACTACATAATGTACAATCGACAATATGTACGTAATAATAATAGGAGGAAATAGATCCGCGCCGCTCTATAATGGTAGCTTGGTTACTAAAAAAGAAATCGAACTTTGAACAATTGACAGCAGATTGTCCAAAGGTGGCACAACAGTGTAGTGGGTTAGTATTGAAGAACAAGACATAAGGTAACAGTCAGTTATGCAAATTGTATTAGATAGAATACACAATATCATGCAGTGGATCTTAATGACGTAGTAGGTACTCTACGTTCAAAGGAGAGATATCTTGGTTGCTTAATAATACCAAGGCTGCAGATCACAGCCATTTACATACATGTGGGTAGGTACATAATCCTTGAGCAAACCAACCACACACATCCTATACAATGCTACAGTCACAGCCTACTTGAAACGTCCAGGTACCTAGCAAGCAAATTTGAACGAACTATGTACAGTTTTCCCCAACAAAATCAGCTTGTATTTCAGATGAAATATTACATTTTCTAACAGAGCTACTCATTACCAAAATTAGTCATTTAAGAAAAGCAGGTTTCGCATTGCAGTATAAATAACGTGAGCGATTTCTATCCTTGCACAATCAAATGTCTTTACAATAACCATATTCATGTTAGTTTTATTTAAAAACTGGAAAGAAAAAAAAGTTACAAATTAAATTGATGTGTTTTAATGCTCGACTGAATTCAGCAATTAGGAGAATGGCCAACAATGCAAATTCTGCATGTAGGTACCTAGTAGTTCACCTCGTACAAACATTAATTTCTAGAACAAATAACATAATTATTGAAATTTATATTAAATGTACAAAATTCCTGTTTCAAACTTCCATACATTATGTTCAATTTGCTTTACTAAAAAAAACCTATAATAGACTGTCACTGATAGAAAAATACAAAATGCTATTAGTTTGCTCAAAAAAATCCATTAATGGTTAAATAATTTCTTGCATATCACAAGAACGTATGTACAGTCTTCATAGATTGATAACCAGTAGCCACTAGGTTGGTTGGAATAACAGGTTGACGCTTGTGGGTAGCAATCCGTTGACGATGCCCAGTTGTGGCTTGTAGAACAGATCATGAATAAAAATTTAAATAAATTACCATCGGTCAGGATAAATAATTCGAACTTTTTTTTACTCTCCCGTACGTCATTTGTGACTAACATGTAGCAACAACATACGTCTTCGTGACAAGCAATACTTAATCTTATTGCAGATTCAGCAAAATACCAAAGGTCAAGATTGAACACTACACTAATATGTCAGAAATTGTAACAAAGTCAATTGTAGATATTGAAGCAAGGATTTAAAATTTAATTTAATGTTTGGTTAAAATCGATTATCGGAGGTATTTTAACGTTCATCAACTTCTTTAAAAAACGTTTTCTAAAAATTCCTTTTTTTGCTATCTGATCATTTTTTTACAAAAAAACCCTCTCAATGTCAATTTTAACCAGAGTCACAACCATTTGAATCTAATACTAAGATCAAACTAATTAACTATACCACCATGTACATACACACAATTAAAATAACCATGATAAATTTTAATCAAAAATAGAAACTAAAACTTAGAATTTTCATACAAATAGGCAGAAAACTAAGTAAGAATTGCAGCCAAAAGCTATTCATAGTAGGTAGGGGAATGGCCTATCCAACAAAAATGTGGTGGAGATAAGTAAAAAGTTTCATAAAAAAACATTACAATAAATTATAACAAACAAAAAAACTTTACCAAAACAAAAATCATACCACGATCATTCTAATTATTTTTTTCCACAAAAGACAAATCCAATATTTCACTGATTCCTAGTGCAAATCCCACTAAAACAGCTAGAAATCATATTAGTATAACCAAGCCCACAAGACAAGGAGCCAAAAACTTTGCTATGACGTTACAATAGAAGCTAGGTGGAGGTATGCTGAACACTATCATTAATTATTACTCGTAGCTGGTACATAATGGTGTATAAATCAACCCAACTACAATTCAAATAGCAAAAATGAAACAGAGCCCTTAGCTGCCACAGTAGCAAGACAAACAAACTGCAGACGCTGTGACGTCATACGGCATTCCAATTTCATGTAGTATTAATACCACAACATTCCAGCTAGTGACCATTCATGTTGCTATTTGAAATGCAGAGGAGAATCACTGCCATTCAGTGTCATGGTAGCATTTGGTCTCGTATAGACAAAGTGTGTAAAAAAAATATTGATTCCGTCATATAAATATCAATCGAATTCCAATACATGACAAATTCTACAAAAAGAAACGCCGTACTTTTAATTTTTAATCATAAAATCATTTTTTCATCCTTTCGTCGGTCGCATGTTAATATTTAAATTAATTTAATCAGAATTTAGAATAATATAAAAAATAATGTCATAATTCTGATTAAAATGACGTGAAAAGTTATGTGGGATGATGAAATAATTTTATGAATTAAGGGTGCGGCGTTACCTTTTGTAGAGATTGTAGAATAGAGTTTTTCAGAGCAATTTTCGAGTAACTATTTCAGTATAAATTCTTATAAAAAACCTGTTTCAAGAATTTAAAAAAAAAATCGTTTCAGATAAATAACCGCCAGTGATGACAAATAAATAATAATACGTTTCATAAAAGCTACTGCTTCTTTGCTCATATGAATTTATAAAAATAAATAGTCACATTAAAACAAGTCCTAAATAATTCAAAATTTCGATTGATATTCTCTAAAAAAGGGCATTCCGATTTGCATACACCCACCAGTGTAAAAAGTATAAATAATAATATGCATAAAATATGACAAGAGAAGCTAAATAATAGTATTATTTGTTGCATGACAATCAAATCAGAATTACATGATAAGATATAAATCTGACAACAAACCAAAGCTTTTAATTTCAGTATGCCATCTACCTGGTTTTGTACGCCGAGCAGAGTAGACTGTGAAACAGAAAGAAACAAACTTGTCAACTGAGACAGGACTAAGGAGTAGGCAGTTAGCTATTCAATAATTACTCCTACATAATATATGTGCCTAGAAACATTTTGTCACTTCAGATTGTGGCAAAAAAATGAATATGAACCAAAAAAAACCTAGAACAACTTTAACTCGGTCACGGATGGGAATTATATAAAACATTATCCTTTCCAAATGTCATAGAGTACTAACAGTTGTTATAGAAATTTATAAAACAGAAACTAACTATTTATCTATCCTCGCATACATTATTTAAAATAATAAGGTTTCTAAAAATATACTTATAGCACCACTTGAAATCATTTATTTGTATAATTTATTAACCATTTCCCAGTGAATATTAATTCACATTCATTCTCAGACCCAGGGGCGAGTATTTTAAATTCACAGACTATTATCGTAAACTGTTTAACAGACATAGGTGTAAGGTATGCTTAATTCAAAATATAATAATAAAAACATTACAATACATATCTATCTCGAGTTTCAGCCGCCCACTCGATGTAAGTAATAATTCGTGCACATTAAAATTCCTGGGTTGAAGTTAGGTGAGTGACTCTCGCAGTATGTGAAAACGATCTCACTATACCCCTCCCCCCCCCAGCTCTTTCTCTCTCGCCCACCTAGCACATACAAATATTTCCAGATCAGTATCAAAGTCAACCATCTAATGAGCACATAACCCTAACCAACCTGGCTTGAGTCTCTGGCACTTGACTTTCAAACAGTGTAAACACATGAAACCAATGCCATGACATACTAACAAGTCACCACACAAACACAACAAAATATCTCTCAAGAGCATCTGCTCGACTCATGATCTATCTCAGCACAAACCAAGTCAATGGTGGTGTAAGTAAATTCTCGTCACAACAACACAAAAGTCACAGAATTAAAAATGGCCGCATTTTATACTTCTTGTTGGTACTTACAATACCTACAACGAGCTATTCTTGTGTGTCACTCGAGTCGAATGAGGCATAGTAAAGAAATTGACTCGTAGACTAACAGTAGGATTATCAGTACAAATCAATGCAACATCCAACTGGCGTACCTATGCAGTGGTCTGCGTGATACCAAGAATTAGAATACCAGATAATCCTGCTCCAAGGTCTACGGGCTACTACCATAGACAAAGTCTACTAATGGCTATTACATATTTGTGGGGTGCCATAGTCTTTACAGAGTAGGTATATGCCTACAGAACCAATTTTAAAACAACGCCGTGCATCAAACATGTAATAATTACAATAAAGCCAATTAGCTAACCTATTAGTTTTATCATCATATATCTTTTTTGTCAGTGACAATCTCTGTATGTGACTAGGCTGTAGCTGTAATTTGGCTGGCATGCCATACTCTCCAGTTCCAGTTGTCTACAGTATGTAGCGACGCAGTAGTGAAGCCCATTCAGTTGTTGAGCTAGCTGTAGGTACCTACTAACTATAAACTGCAGATCTGAATGCCATTTCTCTACAGTACAACATAAACTTCCAACATGGAGTATGTACTTGAGAAAACTTGACAAGAAAACCAGGAACATAATGTGTGAGTTGTATGCAGCTCACCCCCCCACCCTTCCATAGATATAGAGATTGTATTGATTGCTAAGAAGACAAGAAAATTAAAACAAAATAGCTTTTATATTATGCAGATGACTATGTATGCCTAATAATAAATGTAATATAAAATGTCTCTAGGCAACAAATGACAATACATACACAGCATTAGGATTCCCAGGCCTGAGAAAAGTTACCCAATAAATCCCATCCGGACCAACTACTAGCACTATGTAATAAGCAAAATATACAACAAAAAAACTCACTGGTAGTTCTTCCTTTGAAAGGAAACTTTCTTGTTGTGTAAGTGTGAGTTCAATCTGAGTAGCATCGCGGTAAAAGGCCTACAATCAAGAAATACAACAGCCATCGGATAGTCCAAGAAGAACAGGTTTCTCAATATTCAATATTAACTTTTTATAACCATAGAACCCCTAAAATCAAGCAGCTGATGGTGGGCAGACTGGAGTTCCACATATTATAATAAATTAACCAAAAATAATTAAAATGATAAAACTCGGCTTTTTTCGCCAAAATCATACAAAGAGAATCAGGTCTTTAAAATTCGTATAGATAATATTTATAAAATATGTAGAATTAAATCTTTACTGCTGCAAATAAACAAGATCAAAAATTAAATTCGACAAAGAGATGAATCAAATGAATGTCTTGGCAATTTCTGTTACTAAATACTAAAGTTCGGATAGTACATTTACCTTTCATTTTCTTTTAAAGTTTTATCATTTTAATAACTTTTGGTCAACTATTGAACCATTATAACAAGTTTTTGGTCGTGAGTTTATGATGTCACTTCATTAATCTAACGAATAAATTATCAGAAAAAAATACACAGCTCATGACAAGTGCTTTCTTGTTTCAGACTACCACATAGTTGGTGTCTAGTACAGCCATACCATCATTGTGCTGGCTCATAGCTGACATATCTCAGGCTTAGTAATATCGTCAAACAAACCTAGCAACCTCTATGAAATAATGCCAAATCGTCGAGACAACGCCAGACACCAAAGTTTTCCGACATCGTCATGATCTTAATAGTTCAGAATGCATGTAACAATATTTTGAAAGACAACATTTTTTCTAATTCAATCAATGCAGTTGCTCAAAAAATTTAATTTATTCATTTATCATAACATAATTGTGCAACCATGAAAATACTAATATTTAGTTTTCGATTTTAACTTAGAAGAGACAGAGATATCAAACTACCAAACCTAGATATTTATAGTAATGATGTAATCAATTTTCTCAGCCTCCTAGAATTAGAAAAACAGTACTTATAAATTGATTTAAAATTTTACTATTCAAACAAATTTATTGCATCAGAATACAGGAGGTGGGCAGAAGTAACCGTAGAATTTATGAAATCAAAAAGCATTTCCATTATTTAAACTCATTAAAACATTACAAAATCAAACCAACAATAATCCTTAGACAATCCAATATCCACATGACATTATAGGGAAATTCCAGTGAAAATGTCAAAGATAGCACCTACGTCAAACACGTGGGAAAGACATTCATCATAATAAATTTGATCTCACAGTAGCATTAGAAAAACACACACATTATCAGTTAAATAGATATTGACTGAAACTTTCAAATAGGTGTTTTAGGTAACTAATGGCAACCGCCTGCCAAACTTGGATACTAACGTCTCTTCTCATAATTAGGTGCAAAATTCAAACGTATTAACGTACAATTTCTTTCTATTAATTAACAAATTCTAACTATAGAACATGCAGCGCTGTAATATAAGACGGAACAATAAACCAAATAGCTAACGAAATAAAATTAATTTTATGTCAATAACAAAAGGTTGGTGAAAAAATGAAAACCTCCACATGTATTTAAAAGCTGTTTCTTAGACACTGACATCAAAAAGATAACTTTCCCGGCGAAATAAACACTTGGCCACAAGCCACCATTTGGATTTAGATAGTGCTAGGTATTATCTAGGCCACATAAAAAAACACTATCTAATAAAGAAAAAAGTGAATAAACAACAACACGATAAAACTTAAAAATGCTGCTGATGTAACGTACGTACCCTCATTCATAAACAACAAAGCCCTAAACTCTGTTACAATGTAGCCAAGTCTGTATTTAGCAGCACTACATTGGTGGCTTGTTGGTCTAAAGTGCATCCGGCACACAGGCTGTATTCAAAGTCAAACTCAACCTACTTACTTTCCGGTTTACTAAATAGCCCCAACCAATACATTTCTGAGCATAGAGGTATATTTACTCTATATTTCTGAGTGTACTGCCAGTTTTAAAGCTTTATTGACTTTTAAAATGACATTAACTCAACAAATCTACTCTGTGGAACCGAATTATTTCCATAACTTGTTTGTTCACTATGAACAAACATTCAAAAGGTTTCCTTGGCTGGTTTGTTTTTCAGTCTAACAACAGCTCCTAGTTGCATTAGAAAGAACTTGGAACAACACCACCAATCCGGCAACAATCAACAGGCACCGATCTCACATACTGGCATGCAGTACCAAACCCGCTACTAGCTAACGGCACAGCACAAATGCACTCATCAAACGCACAGACACCGAATACAGAAAGCGCATTAAGTTGATTGTTTTCATAGAAAGTCTAATTCTGTTCTGGTTGTGTCTATGTGGAACAATTATGGCTGGCAATTATTACAAAACAATAACAGCAGTCAACAAGTAGTAGGCAGAAGTCTTTTGCCTGTCTGATCGATCGCTTCAGGTTGCACTAACTAAACTAATTATATGACAACATAATGCATCGCTAGATAAAGGTGGTGCCTAGGCTAAGTAGAGTGAAGTGCAACATTTCACTTCCACAAACTAATAATGATTGCATATTAGATATATGAAGGCATTAGGCGGCTAATATCCAAATGATAAACATAGGATGACCTTTAAAAGTAAAAACCGATGCAAAACTATGTACTGTTCAGCGAACCGTGGCATGGCAAACTTTTAATAGATTAACCGCAAGAGATAAACAAGTACAATATGCAATAGGTGATTTCAAACTTTTTGATGGAACAGTATTTTTAGCTGAAGCTTATAAAGAAATCAAAAGTTTCAGTACTCAGAATATGAACCATTTAAGGCTGTAATCACATCATTGGGCAAGGTTATTCCCATAAATTGTATATTTCTATAAAATGTCCTAGAGAAAATACTTTTCATAATATCTATAGAGACAATTGGCTATAATATAATGGTAGGCCTACCTGTAAATCAGTTGGATGTTCATCACTGGCCACAATGGAGGTGGTCTTGCTGAGCCACATCTGGAAGTGGTCCAGATCCTGTAGAAATCTCTGCAGCTCGCTAGACTCGTTGAGGCGGGCATCGCGCTCCTTGAGCATGGCCTGCAGCTCCTCCCAGAGCACGTGGATCTTGCGGTTGGCCTCCATCACAATCTCCTGGAAAATCAAAATGATACGACAATGGATCACCATGACATTAAAGAGTGAAATCTGTTAGACCAAAATTTCTAAAAAAAAGTATAAACCTGGAGCGGAGAGCACAACTTCTCTGGCTCAATGTTACTAGTAAACAGATAAGTAAAGATCATAAAGATTTAAATCTATGGTTACACAAATAAAGTCAAAATTATTGATCTTATAAGTTAAGTTTGGGAAACACAAAGATTGTGAACTATAATCTTGTCAATTATCGTAATACAATCAAAACTATCCAAATATTTCCCGCAGCAGTAGGATATTCACTACTACAGGAATCTATGAGAAGTGCATTTCGTCCACATACTGTTATATCCAGTAACTGGAACTAAAAGCGTAGTACTGTCCTAATCGAGAGCAGAAAATAAGCTTCATATGGTCAATATTCCCACCTACCACGAACAAGAATTCTATCAATGCACAACATTCAACATCTTTAAAAATCCCTCTCATACCTCAACGTCTGGTTTCTCAGCAATGATATCGACAGCTTGCTGATCGAGATGATCGACCTTGGCCTCGATAGCGCGCAGATCACGCTGCAGTCCACCTAGGCGACGCTGCAGCTGCATAATGCCGTCCAGATCGTTGCCCAACTCATCCGTGGATTCGATCAGCTTCTCCTTGTCCCGAATCCAGTTCTCCGTCTCTTTGCACTCGATCAAGTACTGAAACACATATAATAAATTTAACAACCAAGCAATATTATTGAGCTATTGATTACTGATAATATAAAATCCTTCTCTACCCACCTGGTTGTATTGATAGGCGGTGTTGATCATTCGTCTCTGCTTGTCAACGATGTCAGCCAGGCTGTTCCAGGAAGCGTTCAAGTCGTCTTGTTTTGCAACAATATCTTGAGTGCTTGGATGCTCATGATCCAATAAATTCTCAGTCAGTTTATTCACGTGACCCACCTAATACAAGCAACAGCAATAAAATGTATGATAATGCACACAAAACTATTCTAAACATGCAAGTAGCAAAACTCACTTTCTCAGCATTATTAGCCAATTCAGCCTCGAAGCCATCAAAACTGTGCTTAATCACTTCCAGTTCCTCGATTTCATCCCCAGGCACCAATGTGGCCAGGAGCTTCTCTTTCTCCACAATCCAGGTCTTCACCGTCTCAGCGACATTGAACAGTTTGTACATAGACAGGGCATCCAGCAGGCGTTGTTGGCGCAGTTGGGCCAACTCCCACAATTCCTGAAGAAACAAAACGCAAGGGTTAATAATACAATACTTCTCATGTCTAACGACTTTTTATAGAGGTCCATCTGAATTCAATTACTACAAAAATTAGCAAACTATTCAGCACATACTCTTTTCATAATTTGTAAAATAGACATTCATTTCATTAAGTACGCACATTGAACAACTTCAGACTGACTGATTTATGACAACACTAAATTGTATCATATCCGGTAACTGCCCTGCTATTATAAACAAAGTCCAGCCACAACAAACAACACTGCAGCCTCACCTTGAATCGTTTGTCCACGACATCCAATCGAGTTTGCACTGAGCCGGCATCCACGTCGGGATACTCGGAGATCTTGTCGCCCTGGGTGTGCAGCTGGCCGATGAGTTCTCGGTATTGCTCCATCTGGTCCAGGACCTCCTGGTGACGCTTGATGAGCAGCTCGGTGGTGGGCAGCTTGTTGCCAACGTCCTCGTTGCTGACCACACGTAGCATTTCTGTCATCCAGCTGTCCACGTCATCGCACTCCGTCATCAGCTACAACAAACATAAGCAACCTCTCACCAACTGTTCAAATAACATAATTATTAGACATTCTCCTAATTAACTAAACAGATAATATAAAGACAGTATAACTTTTAATCTCGTTTAATTTGCTTCGACCGATTTTAGGTAACTACTTTCGGGATACCAACCAATGTATTATTCACATGGTCCATTAAAAAATATATGAACATCAACTGCCTGTACAAGACACCAATAGCCTCAAAAATGTCTTTAACTAACTATGCAGATTAAAATGCAAACTGAGTGGCTCTCAGCTCCCACTCACCTGGAAGTATTCCTGTGACTCTAACATTTTCTGCTTTCGCTCAGTGGTTACATCAATCAGATGCTCCCAGAGCTCCTTCATCTCAGTAATCCTTTCGCTAATCTTTGGAGCACCGATGTTGCCGCCCTTAATCAACTCCTCGCCAGCTTGCATTTGGGTCTCAAGCACGCCCTGACGATTGTGGAGCTCTTCTTCAATAGCCTAGAAAATATCAGCCACAAATACATTATATACAAAAGATTTTAAATACATAGATTCACCCCAACAAACAGAGATGGCTAAATAATCACCTTGTGTTTTCTCAACAATCTCTCCACAGAACTGAGGTCATGTCCCAAATCTGGGCTAGACATCAGCTGATCCTTCTCCTTGATCCATTGCTCATCATCGGCCATCTCCCAGAAGAACTGCCACATCTGACGACTCTCCTCGAGATCGCGACGACGACGATACGACAGTCGCTGCAGGTCATCGTAGGCGTTCTTCAACACCTGACCGTGCTCCTTGACCACAGAGGGCTTGACAGGTCGGTAGTCGCCCAATTCAGCATCGAACTGGCCATCAATAAAGAACTGGGCTTGCTCAAGAACCTGAAAATATCCACAAAATTAAAATTATTTCTAGAATGATAAAATACAAAGCAGAAACCGATATGAAAATAGGCTCACTTGGTTCATTCGATTGCCAAGCACTCGTACATCTGCATTCAGTAAATCGTGCTTCTGCAGAAGATCTTCAACGCCCATTAAATGTTTTCCATAGTCTTCGGACTTCATTCTGGTCTTGATTTCATCGATCCAATCCAACAGATAAACCATTTCCTAAAAATAAATAGACCAGCGAATTTGTCAACTTTTCCAATAAAACTACAAAATTTAGTTAATATATAGAAATGAAATTTAAAAATTAAATTAAAGAATTAAAATTAATTTAGACCTACTTGCAGAACATGGAATAATTTGAGCGAGATATTGAGACGAATCTGGCGTCCCTTGAGAAGGTCCAACAAGGTAGCCCAAAGACGTAGCACATTATCCCTACGTGCAAGGATACGATCGACGTCATGGTAGTTCTCTCGTTCCAGTTGCTCCGCCACGTTCACCACCGTGTTCACACGCTCCTCATAGGATTTAATATCGGTTTGAATGGCCTCGTGCTTCTTGGTGGCTGCCTCAACCGCCGCCAGATCATCACCGAAGTTGTCCTGAGAAACCAGCTTCTGGTTCTCCGCCAACCAGTCCTCCCTCATGCCGGCCTTGCGATCAAATCGTGACGCCAGCTGTTCCAGTTTCTCCTGGCGGACCAGCTCCTCTCTCAAGGCCAGTTCACGATTGTGCTCGGCCAGTTCCAGGTCAGTCCAAGCCTTGTTGATGTCCGAAATCATTTTCTCATCACTTGGCATGTACGGTTTCTGATTGTTGGCTCGCATCTTGCTCTGAATGGTGAACAACTGCACCTCAAGGTTGCCTTTCTGTGAAAAACGCGGTGGTTTGTCAGCCGTACGATATGTGTTGAAGGCAGCCAACTGCTGCTGCACACCAGAAAGTGAGTTGGCGAACTGACGGTCATCAAGAATGTCAATAGTCTCTCGGATCCATTTGAGCAAATCAGAGGTCTCCATCTCATACTTGTCAATAAGTGCCTTGGACTCGAGAGCTTCGTTGAGTACTTTGCCAATACGGCGGGAGTGTACATTGTCAGCTTTCACCTAGAAAAGATAACAAAGTCAAGCAATGTTGCCAATATTACAGTGGGGCTGAGACTAAGACCGGATAGGATGTTAACTAAATTTAGATAAATTTTCAGTCAAATACAAAATGACGTCTTGTCAAAAATGAATAGAAATTAAAGAATTCTAAAGAGAAACTGTTTCAATATCAACTAGAATATGAGAGCATTGCATATTAGTGAAATAGATAAAACTAAAATGACATGATTTCAAACATAACGGGTAACCTAGGAACGTACTATTTTATCAATTGTTTTATTCCTGGATAGTAAATAGGTTTTTAATACGGATAAAGTAGAAAATGATGGAAATCCCATCCCTACTAAAGAATAAACGCAAGAAAAAAAATGCAAACCACATTAAATATAGCTGTCACACAGCAATGATCGAGAATGTGATTACAAATTAAAAAGCCCCCCAATAATAAAAACCAAATTTAACCCCCCCAGCTCCAAGATAAAATTCACCTTGTTGAAGTAGTGATAATAAGTGACCACATAGGTGATGATCGACTTCTCATCCGGCTGCTCCACACAGACGTCCTCCGCGTCCAACAGCTTAGTGAGGCCCAGTTTGGAATCGGCAACATCAAAGGCGTTCTCCAAATTGCTGATCGGTTCTGCTTTGGTCAGCTGGGGGTAGTTGATCAGGT
Source organism: Parotoplana pacifica (assembly GCA_034780595.1). Classification (NCBI taxonomy): domain Eukaryota; kingdom Metazoa; phylum Platyhelminthes; order Proseriata; family Otoplanidae; genus Parotoplana; species Parotoplana pacifica. The sequence continues at coordinate 29,813 of JAUYWI010077974.1, forward strand.
CGGGCCGGTGCTTGTGAATGATGGCATTGAAGGCCAGACCGTCGCGCCAGCTTTTGGTGAAATTTCGAATATTTACATTGGGATAACCGGCTGTCTTCATCTGGCACCACAGCAGTAGTGCGTCCTTGGCCGATTTGGTTTCGGAGGTGTGATATTCCTCCACCATAATGTCTTGGATCTGCAAGCACAAAAATAAAACAGTTTTGGGAAATCATGACAAGTTGAGCACTTTACAATGCGACTTAAAATTCAACTTGTAACTCATTCAAAAACTGTTCTCTAAATACATTCAATTTTTAAATTCATTTAAAAGTTATGAACAACGTTCTGTTTAAACTTTAAAGCCAATGTAAATGAAATAATCTATTAATCAAAGTACGTCATAATAGTTTGTTGATTTTGCAAACAAACAAAAACAAATGTACAGTTTCATTCGAGAAAAACGCGCATTTTCAAAATACCCTGATCAATAGTAAAAATAGAGTAGGGCAGGCTGGTTGGTTGAGCTACCTATCCTAACTACCTACAAGACACCTCCCTCTCTATAAGAAAAACATCAGCAGAGGGGCCTACCTGGAATCTCAGAATGATAGTCCAGATAAGACCAAGAGTGAGCCTGGAATTGCCATCAACGATGTCATGTGCTCCAACATTCTCCAGATGGACGTGCTGCTCGGTGAGAAAGTTAAGCGATTTGTCCACATTTTCCAAGCAGTGAATTCGCATCTTGCCCCTAGTCGGTCTTGGCTTTAAAGGTAAAATAGAGTCAGTTAATTCTAATGAAAGAGCAACATTGTAAAAAGCAACATTGTAAAAAAGCAATTATAAAATTGCCATAAAACACAACATTAATAATTGTTTTGACTATTTTAATAATTTTTGAGAATATTGCACATGGCATTCAGGTTATACTCCTTAACACATTTAACTTACAAGACGCTCCGAGGATAAAATTTCCAGAAGTTTCAACAAGGCCTTTCCATCTCTAAGATCCATATATAAGTCTTCAATACCAGCCCTTTCCTTATCCAAATGTGAATTGACCCATTTCATGAAGGTTTTCTTCTGTACCTCTTCACGCTCCTCTGTTAAAAAAATCAACAACCCATAGCAAATCATCAAACATAAAATACAGAACTTAAAAATAAGACAAAACCTGTTAAAATACAAAACCTAACGACTATATAGAGTCCAAATAATAAACCTACCTGCCAATGCTTTAATTCGAGATCGTTCATAAAGCTTTGCAGTGTTGTTTCCACTTTCAAAGTCATCATCATCAGACATGTATTGTGTGTTGCCATTGCCATTAGTAGTGTCCCATTGATTTGGTTGCATTGAGTGTATTTCCATGGTTCTGAATGAAAAAGAAAATGTAGCAGCATCATTAAGTTAAGGAAACAATCAGTTATTTCAAAATTCAATTATGGTCATTAATAAAATAAATATGCATCTTTTCATATCATTCAAATAGTATATTTTATACAACCCCACTCATAAATAATGTGCACACCCCGAGATTTTCATATTATAATTTCTTTTAACAGTTACTTTGAGTATGACCAACAAAATCAAGGGTTCCATAGTGCTTAAAAATGCAGCCTCCTTTAAATTTAAAACAATACACAACATCAGTAAGTAAGTAGTAAAATTGTTTTTTTAATAGCAAAAAAACATACTTATTTATAAATTTTGTAATAACCACTTCTAATATTTATAGTTAAATTTGTTTTCATTAAATCAAATTTTTCATTATAGCTCAGTTGCTGCTCACTAAGACAAACTTCCTGTTGTAAATAAAATAATTTCCTGCAAAATTAGATATTTTTAGAAGTATGACAAAATTATAGATTAAAAAATGGCCTACCAGATGTAAGGCAACTGTAGCTTATGCTTGGCATTCATTTCAATATATGCAAACAATTTCAAGATTTCATACAATGTGTAGAATAAAGAACATAAATGTTCAAAACAATTCCAGAATATTTATCCTACTAAGAAACTAATGTGTATATACAGGGTTCCCACAAAATAGATACAATTTCCCCAGTGTGTTCCAGATATGAGTATGCATATCAAATTTCAGGTATACAAACAATGAAAGATACATATAAATGGTATGGATTTAGGTCAGTAGAAGAAAATCCTGAAAATAGGAATTAGACCTGCACAAGTAAGTGAGCACTTTTGGGGATTCAGAAGTACTGACCAGGAAATTTTAGATTACATTCCTTGCATTATGAGTCATCATTGTATCAAAAAAGATTTATCTTATCTTATCTATACTTCAAGTCAATATGAAATGAATAAAAAATTAAAATGATGTACATATATATACTTACTTATAAATATATAAAAAAATATGTGTCTGGAAGCCATGGTGCATACAAACCAATGTTAGTTAATTCACAGTCAAACTCTTCTTTGATGTACCCCTGCAGCTCTTCATGGAAAGGCACATCCACTGAGATTGGTTACACTTGATTCAGATTCTCTGCACACTTCTTGAAATGCTCCATAATATTAGCTGTTCCATGGACTATGATGGTAGAACCAAGATAGTGGATGGTAACTCTCATATCAGAAGACCACTTATTTAGATTGCATACAAGAGTTGTAAGATTCAGTAAACATAAGAACTATGGATTGCTAAGAATTTGCCCTGCTGACCAAAAGCAATAGAAAATATGGTACAAGACCATAACATGCTAAATACATTGTCCCCATTTCACCATAAATGAATTTTGAGACAGCCTTGATATTAGGCCAGAAATGTCACTACAAGATTTGTAACACTGTTCTTTTATCACTTTTAGAGACCACCAGATAATATTTAAAAAAAACTATATTGAAAAATTAAATGTGGGTCTGTATGCACCATGGGAGTCTTCCCCCAAAATTATTTAGAATGTTAGATTCAATTTATTGCATTCTAAAACAGTTATTTATGTATTTTTCAAAAAAGATATTGTCAGAAAATGAACAACTGATTTATAATCATAGCCAAAAATAACCCAAATTGTCTAACAATTCTGGAAAAAATACCCTAAGCCAGTAGAATTTTACAGCAACAGTTGTTGGTGGCATTTTTTGGGGGCTGCACATGCACTATGCCAGTTTCTGACTTAATTGGTTGAGTGTACTATCAATCTACCAGATATTATATTGAAGATATATGATATTTTTGAGCACTTCACCTGTGTTATAAAGTCTGTAATAGACTGGAATATTTCCAATGTTGTTGACTTAATCCATAAACATAAGATGTAGTATCATGCAATCAGGCTATTCTTCATATGTAAAAATCAGCTAAATGGCATGCCTCAACTTCATAGGATACCCAGGCGATACAAATATTATATATTGATTATTTCATTGCTTAGAAGGCATATTTTGCCATTGTGTCATAAATACAAATGTTTCTTTAAATGACAATTTTGGGTGATATTTTGATGGCAGGTTTCAAAATTCATAAAAATTCAAAATGGCATCAAGTTCATGACAATAGTAAATAAAATTTTAAGCTAGTTTCTATCTGTGACTATATTGAGTGTTGTTATTATAGATGAACGCAATGCATCAGTTTAAACTGACAACAGGCATTAGTATTAAATTTTCATAGGAGAATATAAATTATATGGATTCAAAATAGATATTTTTCAATTCTAAAGCAATATAATTAGAATAATAATAAGTTATTGTTTATGACAAAAATAAATCTAGCCCATGCTGGGACTCAAACCTGGACCTTATTAAGTGAAAATCCAACTACATATGAATGGGTCAACTACATATATAAGGAAACAGACAAGTTGATTTGCCAGAGTAGGATATTCTTAGCAATACTTTTAGCTAGTGGCTATGTGAATCTTCAACCATGCATATCTAATGCAATGAGTAGCCACAGGTTCAAAGATTCTTAGATATGTTTATTTAGCTGAAAATTCTGGTTGCTACAGATAATTTTTTGAATGTCCACTTAGTAATCAATTATATCAATAATCAATGTAAATCTAAATTTGTAAATGAGCAGACAATAAACATAGACAAATCTATGGTTCGTTACTATGGACAACAAGGAGTATAAGAATATATGCATGGGACAATGTAAATTTTGGGCTTCAGCAATTTGACTTGGCTATGTGGTATAAATGAATCCCTAACAAGACTAGAATTCAAAAGACAAAAAGTTAGGTCTTGGAGATTCTGTTATTGACCAGATAATGAAAGCATGACATAACTATGACACATTTCAGTATCACATAGTTTTTGATTTTATCTCTATTAAGAATAGGATCTTTGAGAGGCAACTGAGATAGAAAATCTTCTTTGAAATCTATCAAGGAAATAGAATGCAGAGGAACTTATTTTCAACATATGATCCAAGAAATGGTAGCAGCCAATCTTTCATTTTCTGCTAGACTTTCTATTCTGAATGATATTAGCCATATTGATTGCAACAAGGTGTGAAACAATTAGATATACTTGGCTTTTGGCATTCAGTGGTGAACATTTATCTAAAGAAGTAAGCATCCAAAAGCTTTATAATATTATTTTTCTGACTATTCAAAGTTATTGAGCAGCTAGTAGCCAAGTGGATAGAGCACTGGACTACATATGGGGAGACATCCAGTTTGAGACACAGTTGTGACCATTGGGTACTGGCTACAGCATGTACTGTAGCTTGCAAGATGCACACTTCCTGCAGTCATAGCCTTAAGGGCTTGAAATAACTGTAACCAGAAGTGACCCTTATATGGGCATATATACCAACAAGCCAGTAATACAACAACACATTGTTATTTATTTTATCACAAGTACAAGTCACAGAAACTTAAATAACTACCAGATATGGGTTAAATTAAAATTTTATGATGCAATAACTATATATATTTGGTCAACCAATTCTAAATGATTGATTCACAATCAGATGACATTTCCAGTTGGCAACTAAATGGAAATGCTACCTTCTTGCCATATATAGTAATTCCCAAAAAGAATGGAAATAATCAAACTAAACTACTGTTTACCAAGCTTAGCTTATAGGTCATTAAAGTGTAGAGACCAATGTCAATGTTGATAACTAAATGAATGCTAGCTACAATTTCAATAAACTTGACTTCTATTCATCAACTATAAAACAACTGCATGGAAACTGAAAAATATGGATCATATATCCAGGACTGCCCCACCTATCATTCCAGAGCTGTGGAATGCCACAGGCCTTTTCAACAGCCAGTACCCCTTCAATAGCAACAATAATAATTAATTCTTAGATATGTCTGGAGGAATGTTCCAGGTATCATTGTACTTTTGGCTGTCAGATTATTTTCTCTTATTAGAATAATGAACAGTAAAACCTCATGGTGTACATATCTGGTACTGACAGACCAGTTTTAACTAATAAATTTTATTTGTTGTAAATTATATTATTTCCATAGAAAATCAGTATATATGGCATACTATTTCTAGGTTATAAATATGTAATGAGAATCTTATTATATAATAGTTATCTTAATGCCTAAATTTTATACTGAAATCCTAGCTCAGACATATCCAAATACTAAAACAATTTTTTTTAAATCCTCAGGGCCAGTTTTTCTTGGATAAGTTTGTGTAAAAAAACTTATTCATTAAAAACTGACCAGAAAGATTTTAAAAAAATTTTGAAACAATATTATTTGGATGTATTTCAGTGTAAGAATTTCAGTATATCCAAATGTACTTCTGAATAGACACTCACTTCCTTATTTTATTATGAGTCTCATGGCAAAAATTATTCTGAAGAAAAAGAATACACCAAATACAGCTGGCCCTAATTTTATGTTAGAATAATTGCTTCAGGTACTAACTATCTTTAAAACTAATTATTCAGTAACAAATAAATATAGGCCCATAGCCAGGATGTTAGTGGAGAGGCATGAATTATAAATTGTAGACCTCTTTTTAAAACAAATTTCACTTTTTGCTATAAGAATAAAATTACAAATATGTTACCCATGGTTTTGTGTAATACACTCCTGACCAAAAGTTGAAGGACACCTTCAAAAACATTCTTTTGTCTTAAATGGTTATATCATAATAATCAGAATTACTTACTTTTAAATATGATAAAATGGAAGAATAACATGTATTGGTCAATGAAATATTTATAGCATGTACAACAATCAGTATTTCATAGGATACCCCTTGGAATCAATCACTGCCTGTATCTGTCTTAATATTGAATCAATGAGGTTTTGCAGTTCTTCAACATTGATTTCATGGTTCCTCACATTTAAAACAGCAGCAATAAGCTCATTGCAGGATGTTGGTTTTCTGTGTATATTTACCAGATGTTGTACCTTCAACCAGAGGTTCTATATATAGACTAGTGTATTGAAATTGGGACTTTAACCTGGCAAGGTGATCTGTGAACCAGCAATAAATTCTTTACTATCTTTGAGCAACAACATGGAGCTCAATTGTCTTGGAAGTAGTAATTGCCACCAGGATGTCCTGATAAATTGCATAATTGAATTTCAAACCATTCTCCAGTGGGTAGACATGATTGACCCCATCATATAATATGCAGTTCAATAGGGTCGGCACTATGTGTCAAGAGTCTCAACACATAACAATTTACACTATGTGGCGAGACTCTCGGCACATAAGGATTTACACTATGTGGCGAGAGTCTCGACACATAACGTTTTACACTATGTGGCGAGAGTCACTTCAGCTATTAGGAAAAATTAATAATATCTCTGTAGATACGTCAAAAATTGGTGCTATTTGGGTAAATATTAAAATATTAATAAATTTCGTTTGAAACAAATATAGCCCAAGTTTTAAACCAAAATATTTGTTTCAGAATTAATAAAACCGTAACAAATTACAATAATACAGTACATAAATATATGTTTTCAATGTTATATTCTACCAATATTTGTTTTGATTGACAATTACAAGTTTGTCACTCTCGCCACATAGATTATTTTATTATTTTTAATTTTTATAATTTCATATTTACACAAATAGCAGCAATTTTTGACGTATATACAGAGCTATTTTTATATATCCTAAAAGCTAAATTGACTCTCGCCAAATAGTGTAAACCATTATATGGTGAGACTCTCACCACATAGTGTAAATCATTATGTTGTGAGAGTCTCGGCACATAGTGTAAATTGTTATGTGGTGAGACTCTCAACACATAGTGCTGACCAATATAAATAGACATATCAAAATTGCATTGATAGTGGTTTAAGTCAGATATTTGAACTTTTACTTAGTATCCCTCAAACTTCAAAGTGTACAAAATATTATGCTCACCTTACAAAAAATTCTGGGGGAGGCACTTATTTAACTCTAGAAAAATCTATTCCACCATCCCTGATTTATAAGTATGAAAACAGTAACTGTAAATGATGTTAAAAAGCATACACTACAGTAAATGGTAGGTGACATGACAGCAGTATTTAAAACAAATAAAATCATAGGTACAAAGCAGTTCTTACTATGCACCATTCTTACTAAAATCAGTTTCAGGTGTGAGATGACTAGAGCTCTCATTGTGTCATTAAGACAATACAGCATTATTCATCTGTAGTGAAATGCTAAATATGTTGGGTATTACATTGCATATGCCAAATATTAATGTAATGGGTCTAAGTATGAAAATATTTTCCCTTCTTCCTTCAGCCTCAGGACTACCAACTTGATAATTGATTTAAGTTTTAACTAACAAATTTTGTTTGTAGTATATTTTTAAAATTGCATTATTTTTGATAATTAGTGGATATATTTTTGTACACTACTTAGCCACATAGTGGATGGTTTATCTAAAACAACACATCCACCATGTGGCTAAGTACCTACAGTGTTAGCCACACAGTGGACAGTATTTTTTTAATCTTTAGGGTCAGTATTGTCTTGACTTTGAGAATAAGTTATTTTACTACACTAACTTATCATCAAAACAACTTATTCAAGAAGAAATTAATCCTAAGGATTTTTAAATAAAATAATTAAATAAAACTCATTCACTATTTGGCTAAGCTAAATACTGTGATTTTTTAGAAAAGATTTCATTTACGCTGTGCTTATTCATACGGCACCGTATAAATAAGTTGTACTTTATTTGTACATCATTAAATGGTGTTATGAAACAGATTAGCACCAAAAATGATCTAATTTCTATTTATAACCTTCTCACTCGCAGTCTACTTGAATAC
>JAUYWI010077975.1:0-24813 GCA_034780595.1 Parotoplana pacifica
GACCTTGATGAACAACAGGAATGAGTGGAAGGCAGCAATCCAGACCTCCCGAGTTGGTGTGGGATAGACACACTCTCATACTGATGATGATGATGATGATTGCTTAATATCAGAAATTGTTGATCTTGGCACCCCTATATTGTATAAAACTTCATAAATTAGGTATCTTTCTTTAAACAGGGTAATATTATTCTTGCTTGTTTTCTGGGTGATATTTCTTCTGTAGCATTCTATGTACTTTCTAAATTAAGTTTTTTTAAAGTTTAATAAAAATATGTGATATATAGAAGACAGATTCAAATGTATGCACTAGAGCATAATATTTGCTTGACAGTCATAGGATAATATATATCTTTTTTTTTCTGTAGACCAAATGGTTTAGCTACAATAGTAAATTAATAAAATAATTCTCCAGCAGGCAATAGAATTGAAGGAAATATTATTTTATCAGCTATTTATTATTAACTATTTCTTTAGTAGTATTTCATTTTCAGTGCTATAAAAGATTTATTAATTCAAAAAAATATTGTTTTCAATTCATTTTAATTTTTATATTGATATCCTACCTTTTCAAAACATATTTTAAAAATTATCAAAGATGCACTTAATGTAATTTAAAAACAGTATAATAACAATTATTGCAAAGAACCTGTAACATTTCCTAATTTGTACCTAGTGTACTAACATAAATATTATGAAATAAATTGAAAATATGGAAATTTTGTTTGTCTAGTGACTTTTGGCCCAGACTGAATAATTAAATAATAACATTTATGTACTTTCCTATATTTTTAAGTAAGTACAAGTCGTGTAACACACTTGTTACATGTTAAATAAATTTGCAATCAAGCTGACCAACGAAGTTATTCCATGTAAGCCAGGAATAGTTGTCTCTTTGGATGCTAAAATGTATCTATTTGTTTTTAAGCCCAAGGACAAAGTTTTAAGGTACTTACAGAATATGATAATTATTAAATAATAAAAACTGTTATACTTAATTAACATGTAAAAGTAATAATAAAACAATCCATGATTTTTAAACCACTACTATATGTAGTCACCTGTTTACTCAACAAACATTCTTATAAACATTTTCAAAATATTAGCTTGTGAGCTGTCACGCCTTACCTAATTTAACGTATTGTTTTGGTTTGAAACCAGTGAAAAATATAATTTTTTTAATTACGAAACCATTTTCCTACTTTGTTTACATCCAGCTGTTAATTTTTAATTGTGATTAGTATAAAGAACAAATATATATTTTATAAAAAAAGATAAAATTTAAACTTTGTTTTATTTAATATTTTTAATAGAATACTATTTGTGCATTAATTTTTACAACTATTGTTGTCATAAAATTTATATATATATTAATAAAACTTAGAATCATCCATAAATTTAAGTTCTGTTTTTTTCTACTCTCGCACCTACTACATACCACCAGCTCCATTCCGTGATCTTACGCTTCTGCTTATTCCCATTTGACAATTATATTTTTAGTACACACCTGAATCTTTGGTGTTCCGTATAAAATTAGATTAATACGTAAATACAATCACATTGTTTGTTTTTAAAAATAATATTAAGGCACGATATAATGTTCAATTCTCCTTTAAGCGTTTGAGGCTCCCTTACTTGAGAACTACTCCAAACTATTATAAAAATTAAATTTTTATTTTGGAGGACTTTCTAGAGTGAGGGAACCTTGAAAGTTTGAAGGAGGCGGTGTGCAATTCGGACCAAATATATTAGCGCCTGGAGAATTGAAGGAGTTGACAATTTGTTTCTGTCATGCATTTTATCAAACAAAATATTTAAAAAATATATTTCATCATTTGAATTTTATACTAATGTGATTAATCTATTTACGGTTATCTAGGCGGCTTTACTATTTGTAGGAATGTAGACATTGAGGATGTTTCTTTCAATTTCTTTTTCCTTGTTAGTCAGGGTGACATAAGAATGTTCGATGATAGCTGGACAGTTGTCGATACTTCCTGAGTTCTCGACGCATCAGCAAGTATCCTCTCACGCCGCCCTACGCGGTCTGATTAGTTTCGCCTCGGTTGATGGTGTCGTCTTTTCTAGATGCGATGTGTGTAGTAACCTTTGATTTCGGGAGAATCAATTTTCCATTGAAGATTAGTCTTTTGGATAGCAGCGATGTCTATCCTGTCAGCTTCTAATTTCTGGCGAATTCAACAGGTTGCGATATATGGCCATTGATGTTAAATTGTTGAATCTTTAGACTTGTTTGGGGTCTATGTTCTCTTCGATGTCACCGTCCCTCAGAAGTAAGAGGTCGTGGTGAGACTGAGTCCCGCGCTTTCTTAAGAATAACTTGATATTTTACTCATGGGTTTGTGTTGTGATGGCTCTTTATCGGCATTGTCGTATCCAATTTTAGGAGCCATTATGACACGTGAGAATTTTTTTAGTTTCAATCAAATTTTTAGATTTGACAACAGACAGTTTCGAAATCCAGATGATCTATTGTCTCCGGTCCATGACATCTGGAATACATTTATCGGTGAGCTCAAAAAATAGAAGATATTAAAATTGACGAGCAGCTCCTCGATTTCTTGGTTGTACATAAAACCAAAGTCAGCAAATCAAATTTGTACAGCTTTGCGAAGCAGAAACAAGTTATGCTCTTAGTGTCGTACTATATATTGGAAAGAAACATCTCACGGTAACAAATGAAGACTGCCCAACCTTATTTAGATAACGGTTATAGCCTTACAGCTGATAACTGGTTCACTTGCTGTCCGCTTGCCGTCTATTTACTTCTGTGAAATACAACTATGCAGAGACAATTAGATCAAATAGCCGTGACTTACCACCGAAAGCTAAGGCTACAAATGGAAGGCAGAAAAAAATCATTTGTGCATTTCATATCGAATGACCAAGTTATTGTGTCATACTTGTATAAGGGAACAATGCATCAGATGCTGAAGTGACTCAGAGCGAATTGCCAGAAATGATCCAATATAACAATAATACTATATCGGTAGTCGACTCAATGGATCTTATTCTACACCCAAGCTGAAGCATAATAAGATGGTCAGTCAAGCTTGGTGATTGAAAGTACTATCTAGTTTATTCGAAAATCAATATCCATGAACCAGACCAGTCAGATGATTATAGACATTAATTTGTGCGTAAGTCATCAAAATCAAGCGAGGATGACTTACGCACAAATTTCTATAGTCCTCGATTAGAAAGCAATAAATCATCTTACATGATTCTTTATAGTGAAATTTAAGTTCATTTCAAATTTTCAATGCCACTTTCTAGTTGTTACATTGTTAATCTTCCTAATCGCCTTTTCGATGTTTTTGTATAAAAAAAATATTTCGGTAAACAATATTTAATGTAGACATCTTTTAATTTATGATCTATGATTCTGTAATAATTCAAATTAATTTATCCTTTATTGTAATGCTTGTAAACGGTTTGAAAATAAAAGCGAAACTTAGGTCGCGAATATTTTTATTTTGCTTTTATAATTTTGTACTCAACACACTTTTATATCGTTTTACTGCATCGTATAATGCATTAGCTATTCCTTGATGGTTACAATTCATAACATGATCTGTATTTTTGTATTTTATACAATTATAAAGTTATGAGGCACTATACAAACTTCTATATATATGTAATTTCTTAAACACCCCAAACGTAAATTGACAGATTTTAAAATTGACATAAACGAACCGTTAAATTTGTATGTATGTTATAGTCATTATAAATTATAAAACAACAATGTTTTTTGTTAAATTTAATAGAAAAATATTAAATTTAACAAAAAAATATTCAGGTTTTTCATAACTTATAATGACTGTGACATAGGTACAAAAGTTAACGGTTCAGACACCCCATAACTAATAAAATTTTACTTTTTGAAATCTTGGAAGCTCCTTTGAAAATTTCTTGAAAGGGCATGCTAGGTAACTTTTGCTTTTAGAGATCATACCATCTTCGAACTGAAAACTATAAAATTCAGTTTATCTAATTTTCTGACTTTCTGGTCCTTTTTGGTCTATTTTAATTTACCTACTAATGTAACTAACCACTTTTTCGAAAAGCTACCCAGATTAGTAAATTTTATGTGTATTTATAATGCATAATATTTGTACTTGTGTTAAATTTTATATCTTATGAACATTTGAAAGTTTAAATATCAAATAAATAGAAATTGTATCATTAGGTATTTATTGACTATTAGTGGGTTTAAAAATATTACAAAACACCATAAGTTATTATGACTATTTCACAAATATGTAAGTATTAAAAAATTACATTATATAATGAATGTTGCTAAAATATTAATCTCATTTAGTAAAATAAGTGGCCATATGTGTAGGTACCTAACATACGTACACACAGAGTTAGAAAGATAAGTCTTCGCATTCTTTCGACCAACTGAATAAATAACACTTTGCTGCTACCATATCTCGGACAACTTTTTAAATTGGCTTGTCTAGAGCCTCCAGATATTTGCTTGGTAAAATCTTTGGAAGAAGTAAGTGTCTAAAACAAAAAATATGAAACTTTTCGTATCAGAACATCGTGGTGAAGAAAATAATTGCTCCGTTAAAATGTGTAATAAAAGTTAGCTAAGTAGTTTTTGGACAAGCAGCCCTTGACCGCTGCTGTTGAATATTTCTGAAATAAGTTGTCCAGGGACAAATTTCGACTCTCTCAAAACAATGTTTCTAGTGTTAAAATCTATTTTGCATATTTATTGTGAACTCAACGTTCATACTAATTGACATAACAATGTAACATCTAATTCGTTTTTTCCAATGCAATTTTCTTTATAATTATATAAATATTTAGGTAATTTTTGCCCTGAAACATATTTATAAAATCAATTTCAGGCAAATCAGTTTAATATTTTAACTAATTGTTCAATTTAATTTTGTATGGAAGCAACTTAATAATCGATATAGATCATTGATTTATTATCAATATATACTTAATTCTATTGCTGACCTGATGGGTAACTGGATAATAAGCAGAAGGGGAAAGACCATCTTGGCATAAGGTGAAGGCGCAAACCCGAGGGCACAGAGACAAGCGAGCTGGATAAATTGAAGGAAGGTGAACAAATGGACTTGGCGTTGAGGTACACGCATGAGGTAATGAGAAGGAGGATAGGCAGTCTACATGGAAAATTTAAAAAAATAAGGAATTAGGTTTTCAATCATATAATTATTTTGAGGTCATTGTAAAATAAAATATAAATTTATAGGCACACAAGGCTAACGATATTTTGTAATTTAAAATTATTTATAAAAACAACTACATTTTATTAAACCCATAAAATATATGAGCATTTCTTAACATGGTAAATAATTAAGTAGTTTTAACCATAGATAAATATAGTTACTCTATGGTTTTGACTATCCACTGAGTAGGTGGGGCTCATGGAACATTAATTTGGTGAGAAAAAAATTTCCAAATGCTTTTCATATTTATTTGTCATACAGTAAGGTAATAGACCAACCTGCTCCATGATGAGCAGTAACATCCTCTCAAAGAGCTGATTTCCATAAAGTGCGGTAATGGCCATGTATATGAACAGGCCATCCAATACCGCTACGGGAATAAACTTTATAGGAATTGGAAAGCAGAACAGTGAGAAACCAATGAGGATGTGGGCCAAAACTCCAGTCACACGAGTTTCCCGCACGCGAACAACTCTAAAATAAAAGTTCAATTTTGGTAAATTCTATTTGAGAGTAATAGAAATTCTACTTTTTCAATTTGTTAGCCAGACCGAAGTCGAGTATAAAATTGGTGCCCAAACGCCAGCTAGTTTTGTTATCTCAATATTCGGAAAAGTATTGGCGGACGTGACAGATTGGTAGCTTAATGCCTATTATTGACACTATACTCAAGGGAGAACCCCATTTTTAGCCGTATTCATAAAATAAAGTTAAACGCTGGCACCCACTGAGCTATTCAGGCTGCTGGTGAATGGAAGCGCAGAGTTGTTCTTTTAATTTTATTAACAGTTAGTAGGCGGTACAACTGTATTTAGAGACCTTTATTATGCATTGGTACTGTCTACTAACTGTTAATAAAATTAAAATTACTTAGCGCTTCCACTCACCAGCAGCCTGGATAGCTCAATGAGTAAGACACACCAGAAGGTCCGGGTTTAACCTATCTAAAACTGTTGAGACCCAATTCATTTATTTGATGGGTTACTTGGAAATCAACACTACACTCTCCATTTTGAGGCATTCAATAGGAAGAATGGTTTATCTCCAAAGGTACACCAATATTCAACGAACAGATGTGTTTTTATAAATTCGTACTTTTTTAAAATTTGATTGTTAAACTTATCCTTATTCAAGGTATTCATTTAAGTATACTAAATTATTAAACTAACGACATTTATAATTTTATTATTCATAAAATATAGGCTGTATCGGTGAATTTGACTGCCTGTGAAAAGAAACAATTACCCATGCAAGAATATAGATACAGAAGTTGCTAGTCAATTCTATGCAGACATTAGATACACACCATTTACATCAATGATCATTTGTAAATCCTCCAGAAGGTTACCAATTGCTTTTGCATTTTTTCCTGAGTAAAGCGAGCAAGTTCCACAGTAAGGAACTGTTCTAGGTCTTCTCTAGATTAAAGTCATTTACTCGGCGAACCTCCAATCACGGGAAGATGTATCGATTGTATAAATTACAATCCGGGGAATATGGAGGTTAGCAAAGTAACCGAATGTTGCGATTTTCTTGGGCGCAACAGTATTGTGTGCCACGTACGACCGAGCGTTGTCTTGTATGAGTCGTAGGTTTTCGGTTAGGATTGGATTTGCCAGACCTTCTAGAAATGTTTCTAGGTCAATGAGAAATTCAACATACAGTTCCGAGTTCAGTGTAGGATTTCACAGTATACATAACTAGGTATAATCAATAAATTTAGTCAATAATTAGGCATAATTATGTTCTTTTTTACAGGCGGTCAAATTTACCGTTACGTTATATTTTTTTAAAATAGTGTACAACTAATAGGTAAAGTGTATTTTGCTCCTTGTACCTTACATTTAATATAAAGGAGCCCAGGTAAATGCATGATGATGAAGAGGATGGACGTAAGTTCAGTAGACAACAGTATAGAAATTATCAAGCATAAACATTTAGGTAGAAAAAGAGCATACTTTTATGATTACATAGGTAAGTGCATCAGCAGATGCATAAAGACACGAAAGAGGTGGTCAATTTGGAATAATTCTGCCATCCCAGTCGAAATGATTTACAACAGCAGTTACACAGGTAAAGTTTAGCAAAACTAAATGAGGAAAACAATCAATACTACTGAAAATATGCAATACCTATTAGAGTTGCTAAATTCCAAAAAGTAAAGAATACTAATGGGGTTGTTCCCAAGAATTTTCTAGATCCCACAATTTTAGACGTGATTGTATAAAAGTACACCGACCATCGGCTCCCTAAGCAAAGACACCATTCTCAAGGAATGACCAAGAAGAAAAAAGGAAGCCATTGTTGACAAACTCACAACCTTCATGGACGCCTACCATGGCTTTTCTGGGGCTAGTTGATGACTGCTTTATTCGCAGACCTGTGTTTAGTTAAGTCGCCGCTAACCACTATCAAATAATAAAAATAATATTATGTATATTGTTCGTCCTTAGGTATATAAGAGTATTTGGTAGATGTTTCGATTAAAATAAATTATTTCCTTTAAAATATATTTTTAATTATAAAATATAACAAATTATCTACTTCCAGATATTATTTTTCAAATATATATAAATTGGCTAGGTACATACTTCAAAATGTTACTTTTTATTAAGTTCTACTGCTACTCCCAACTATATTAAAAATATAATATTTTTTAATTTGTAATGTTATGTTGTTTCTTATTACCTTTTTCCTAGGGTAACACTAAAATTTGTATATTTAGAAGGTTAAAATGTATGACCTATGGATATGAGAGGCTTTGAGTATTAATGTATTATGCAAAACTCAATATAACTTAACTACTTATAGCAATATTTAGTGGGAATACTAATATTGATCAAATAACAATATAGATTGCTATAAATTAAAAACATTAAAACAATATTAAAAATAAACCATACATCAAATTTTAAAACATTAAAATAATTTTTATTGGCATCCTTCTGTCTTAGGAGCCATTGGAATTTTCCACCATGGAGGCAGTCTGTAGTGGAACTACAGCACCGGCGCTGTGGGTGTATAGGTCCTGTTGCATATGTTGTACACAAAGGCAGTGTCTCCGGTTTCTTGTTTCTTCCTACTGCTCTTCTCTTTTCTGATCTGACGTCTTGATTGGCGAATCTGGTACCAAATTTCTCAATACCAGCTTCAAACCAGTAAGGGTTTTTCTGCTTCTTCATACCAAACTTCTCGAAAGCTGTTTTGTATGTGGCTTCGCAAATGTGGTCCCATCATTCCACTGTGCTGCTTGTTGGGCAGTTTCTAAGGACCTCTTAGATGGTATCTGCAAAGCATTCATGTAGTTCAGGCATCGTGGTATTGGCCGTGTTGATGTGCGGGCGTCCTTTTTGCTTTGACCGATAGATCCGCTTGGGCTGAAGACGCACTTGCTGGGGACCATGGAGTGATCGGTGTTGCAGTCAGCGTTGTGGCACTTCGCTGCGTGTAGTGAGTACACTGTTCAATGAGGATCTTCGAGTAATGGTGAGATCCAAATGGTGACAATGTCGAGATTTGGGGTGATCCCAGGTTACGTCGCTTTGTCGCATAGAACGTGTTCATACTACTAAGGTCATGAAGCGAGCATAGCTCAAGGAGTCTTTGCCCGTTTTCGTTGAGTTTGCCTACACCAAAATGGCCGATGAAACGGATCCAGGAGATGTAATTGGAGCCAATCCGTACATTAATCTCTCCTAGCAGGAACAAATATTAGTCGGCAGGGTTTCAAACTCTTTGTCCTTGCCTCTGCTGGGAACATACATTGGGGCATACACGCTCATGACGTTCATGCGTACAGATGTGTTTTCGAGGCGAAGAGAAAAAATATGGGCTGCGCCTTCTGATGGCGGTTCAATTGAGGAGAGAGAAGAGATTCTAACTGACAAAGCTACGCAGTGCATGAAGTTTTCCTCTGTGGCTTTCTCTTGCTGGAAGAAAGTATAGTCCATTTCTTTGAAGCTATCGTTAGATGGAATTCTGTCTTCTTGCAGTGCTACAATGTCGATGTTATGTCTTTTGAACTCGCGACTGATAACTGCCGTCTTCCTCGCATCGTGGACCTGATGTAGGTCTTCAGAGAACCAGAACACGTGATTCTAACATTTCAGGTCAGCGCTGGCGGCATATGTTTCTTTTTGTTTGCCTGGTGCAGGGTTTATAGAATAATACGGTCTGAAAAAGTAAATTTTAAACTCAACAAAATCAAGACAATTTCACCCGATCGCGATAGATACAACTTTAATAGCAGTAGTATAGTCCAAAGACAGGAGAAAATCAACAATCTCCGAGGTAATATTAGTAATTATCTGGAAATCAAACACACGTCACCACACAAATACGCAAATGCACTAGAGTCTTAAAATACTGAAAAGGCATGGCTCAATCATGAAAGAAATATCGTCTACATAGAATATCTGACTTGATTGTCCTTTGTATACCTCCATATGCCTGAAAAAAAAGTTGGAGATAGGGTCAGACTAGAAGTTTAAGCTTATCGTTAGACGAAATGAAAAATAAGACACATTATGACTCTCAGCTACCATGATAAAGTTGAAAAGATGAACGACTCGTTGTTCTCCAAACTCAAACACAAAATAACACAAGTTTTCCACCAATTTCTCCAAAAAAAAAACACTTCGAAAATTTTCAAACCAGCCTCTCACAAACGTTACTAAAATTAATATTAAATTATGGTGTTCTCTACTATGTTGTAAATCTTTTCTAACTAAATTTCAATCCTGTTACATTAAGCGTCTTTCATTTGTGAATAAGGACTATTTGTTTCTTAAAACTATATAAATAGTTCACACACCATTTTTGGGATTGTTGTCTAGAAAATACTTACATAATTGTTTTTACAACTCTAGTAAAATATTTAGACCACTTTCATTTGGCATTTTTTCGTAATATTACAGTTAAGGTAATTTCAAAGCGTTTCAAATAGTGACATGATTAAACTCTGGAAAAATTAAATATTAGCTAGGGAGGTACAACTAATATGATGGTGACAACCTCAGGGACTGCCAACTTTAAGCCATTTTTTCATATCTTTGAACCAATTGCTTTAAAATTTTGAACATAGATTTAAACGTATAAGAGAAATATATATTTAAAATTTAAAGGTCATAAGTTATGTGACCTTTAGTTTGGACCAGCTCGAAGGGTAGAAAAGATCAATTTTGAATGGACTACCACCCGAACAATAACAATAACTTTTGATATTCAATGATTCAAATATTATTTATCTTTCTCAATTAATTAGGACACTAAGTTAGGTCTCCTTAATTTTGACCGATAATTATTGATTTTTTACATTTAGGCATATGTCTCAACAATTATGATGAGAGTTATAGTTATGAATGCCATATTTTAGAATTATATCACTAATGTTAATATCTTTCTAACAAAAAAGAATTTTGTAATAACTATTTTTGTTGATGAGATAATTAATATAATTTATTTTTCAATAGTGTAGATATGTATTTTAACTATTGAAAAATTAATATTATTAAATATCTCATCAAAAATAGATGATTATAAAATTCTTTATTTTGTTAGAAAGATATTAACATTTGTAATATAATTCTAAAATATGGCATTCATAACTCTCATAATTGTTGAGATATATGCCTAAATATGAAAAATCAATAATTATCGGGCTTTCGATCAAAAACAAGGAGATCTAACATAGTGTTGTAAGTAAATTCAAATGAAGATAAGCAATTTAGAATCATTGAATACCAACAGTTTTTATTATTGTTTAGTTTTAGTCCATACAAAATTGATATTTTCGGCCTTTTGAGCTGATACAAATCAAAGGTTACTTGACCGATGACCTTGACATTTTAAATATAAATTTCCCTTATTAGATCAAATCAACGTTCTAAATTTTAAAGCATTTGGATTAGTAGCTTATAAAAACCAGTTAGGGGCACACAAAACCTTGTGAGTTGGCAGTCCCTTGTTCTAATATATCCCTGGACCTCCTGATCTGGTTTGAGGAGATAACCATATCAATTTTCTCAAAAATCGATGGCCATTTGTTTACAGTGAAACAACTTGCTAACATTTTTATTCGGATTAGACACTAAATTCAATTTAGAGAATAAAAACTTACACCCCGCTAACATGATGACCCATGTCCACCCTGTCTTCTGTATCTGCAAGGGCCTTTACGTGTAATGGTGAATGAGGCAGAGCACCATGGACCCAGGGCATACCAAAAACAGAGAGCACCAAGTTGATCATGGCTACCACCAGAATATCCCAGTTGTATGCACCTGGTTTCTTGAGTCTACAATGAAAACATTCTTTCAACTGAATAGTTCTGATCCGCACATTTCGGTATATTAACAGATGATTTAAAAAAAATTAGAATTTTCTTTTTAATACAATTTATTTCAGTAGATCGTTGCTTACTGTTACTTAAAATCATTTTAACAGATAGGATTTTCATTTACATATAAGCTAAAAAATATATTTAATTTATTCAGTGGCCATTTTTTTTCATTTGAAAGTATATGTACGTAAGAAAAGAACTTATTTATGGTCTGTCTGTCATGATTGTTCATAATTTAGTTTAATGTAATAAGAACATATAAACAAACGCTAACAGCTACTTTCAAAACTATACTTGAGCACGGTCATACTTATTTGTAGGAGTATTGACCATCGCTCCAGAGATATTTTGGTCCATAAAAAAGAGTAGTGACAAGGGAAATGCAAGCCCTAATGCTGCCACAATTCCTTGCCATCGGAGTTCCAAGAAGGGTACACTTTTAAGTTGAAATGTTGACGCTGAGCGAGCATTGAATCCGTCCACTAAAATCGACAAACAGACAATAGAAGTAAACACATGCTAAATATGTTAGAACATAATTAGTAATTACTTTGAATCTTTTGAAAACAAAATGATCCAATAAATGACATGACCAGAACGGCGACTGGTAGCGCAAAATCCGAAACCAGTTCACGTTTTGAAGAATTTAAATAGGGCCTAAAATAAAAGGGAGAAAAATTATTATTTTCGGGTTAAACACAAAACTGACCAAAGATTGTCGTGACAAATTTAGTTTATTAATAAAGTCGGACAAAATAAAAAGTTTGAATTTATGTGTAGCTTCTTATAGTTATTGGGACAAATTTATAATAATTTGTACAAAAGACAAAAACCAACAAGGATTGCTTACTTTGTATTGCTAAAATAATACATTTTATGGAGATTCCATTTTGAATAATTATTGCGTGGTTGGCTATAGAAATTGTTAGATCATTTGTATGCAGTACAAATTTATCCAATTTCAATTCTACTGATTTTCAAAGTGCTCTCTCTATCTTATCATTCTTACGTTTTAGTAATATTGAACAGGGATACTGACAGCCACACTGTGCCAATGATGAGAAGAACAAAAAGGAGACTTGTTTCTTTTTGACAACTGTCCGTTACGTACTCAGGAACAAGAACATCAGTGGCATTGGATAAGTTGCAAGTACTATCCTGAAACGTGTAGTGTTTCTTAAAAACTAAAATCAAAATTTTGATTTGTCATAAGAATTACCTATCAACACTTTTCAGAACTATAAAATGATTTTATTATGTAATGAATCTATTTATATTTAATTTTGAAAACAAATTCTCATGCAATAATTGTACTTTATTTTTTATGAATTGGTTTGTCCATATTTCCAGTAGAAGGAGGATTTCTTAAAAGCAGTACCAATTTCATTTTTTTCCTAAACTAAGATTAATTCTGCATAAAGTATTGTACTTCACTTTTACCTTTTGATATATCTTTTCCAGCATCAACAAAAAATGCAATTGAGATGAAAAAGGCAAATGTTTCTTCTGTAGACCTGAGTGGGAAAATGAATAGCTAAGTTAGCGATTGTTTCTCAGTAAAAAAAATTTTTTAATATTCTGTTTTCTATTGAAGTTTTTAATTATTTCGATCAAACTTCTAATATTTTTTAGTAAAAAAATTTCCCACCATTCATCGCCATGTTGCCCATTTCTTTGACAATAAAAAAGAAATCACGTAATACTTATCAAACAATATTGAAGTCAAAACAAAATATTCAGGCAATAATAAATAACAAAATCAAAAATAAAATATTATAAAACATTTATTAATTGATTACTACTAATACTACTTTAATTCTTAATTTTAATGCTTGCTGTCCTCTTTCATTCAAAATTGGTTAAATTAAATGTTTTTTAAATCGTGCTTATATAGTTTGTTCCTACTGGACCACTTTTCATCAACATTTATCTTGACTCTCCATAAAATGTTTACTTGAAATGGTTATCCATCTAATTTATATTTAAAAAAAACTTTTGAATATTAATAACATATCTGCTAAGCATGACACTTCTAATTTCTGCATTTTGAATTTATCTTATTTTTGTGACAGATTTAAATCAAAATTTTATCATAAAATTAAACAATGCAATATTAATTGTAAATCACTGGCTCTGAATTCGAATATTATTTACATATAAAGTCACTTGTTCAGTGAATAAATTAGTTATTATATTGGTAAAACCAAACGATAGCTATTTTCTCGTATTTCAGAACATTTCAATAGTAACTCTGCAATTGTGAATCATGGATTAATATGTACTTTTCTGTGTAAGCTAAATATTTTTTCTGTAATTGACTTTGGAATGTCTCCATAGTAATCCTAAGCTCAACACATTTGTGTATAACTGAGGTCGCTCATATTATTTAATGTTATTTTAATTGGTTTCATTGTATTCACCATAACACCTTATTGTATATTAATGTATAGTATAAAATCTTCACTTTGTCTCAAGACACAGAATGTCTGTAAAAGATGTTACGTCATAATTATTTAGTAAATGTTTTATACTATTTTTCTTGACTTTATTATGGATTTTAAAAAGAAATAACAAATTTATAATTATATCTAATTAATGAAACAAAATTCTTTCACGTAATTTGTTGCTATAAAACCACGACGTTCTCTAATAACTACTCTCTAAAGTGCAAATTTATTGTCAATGCCAAATCCCTACGATTTTATCCAGGGATGTCAATTTACTTCATTATGATTTGTTTTGCAACCTCATGGACAGAAATTAATTTGGCTACTTTTCTCTAATTATTGGGAACTGTCCATTGTTGTGAAAACCACTAGAATTAAATAGAATCTGTGCCACCTATTGTTTGTCTTTAGATTCTCTTTTAAAATGCAGTGACCGTGTTTGCAAGAGTTAGAATCAGATAAGAAACAAATGCAAGATTCAAATGCTACTTATTTGAGCTAGGAAATAAAATGAGGTTGAACAGGTATGGAAATATGGAAGAACAAATCGACATCGCATGTATTTTGTCTTTCAAACTTAGAAAAATCCATCATCTTCGACAAATAAGATTTTATCAAAAAATAGACCACAAAATATGTATTGTGATTCATAGTTTTATACAGAAAGTCGGATAGAAAATAGAGTATATTTTTATATATAAATAGTCGTATAATAAAAAGACATCTAATTTTTATTTCTTAAAATGTCTAAGTTCTTTAATTAGTAGGCTTTGAATTTTTTTGGAAAATTTTAGAAAGCCTTAAAAACGTGGAAGTTACAAGCCTTGAAAAGCAATTGGAGACAAATCCAGACGGAACTCAAGGCAGATCATGAAATATCTACAATTCAGATTAAATAATATAAAATTGTTAAAAAAAAAGAATGAAAAAATCACATTTAATTATTTTAAAAGTGTTTTTATTTCTTTGAAAAATTTTAAAATAAAAAAATGTTGATCAAATTTTTTAAAATTTAAAACTTAAAAAATAAGAACTTTGACAAATGTTTTCACTGCAATTCATGGGATTTTTTCATAGTTTCTGGAATAAAAATTTCCAAGAACTTTGAAATATTTTCCCAGGTATTCATAGAAATTTTTATCTTTAGTAGTTCTTTTAAAAACTTTGAAAGATCTTTTCAGACATTCATGGCAGATTCTGCCTTGAATTGTCTCCAAAAACTTTGAAAGACAAACAAGCTTCTTACTAGATTTTTCAAAATTTCAAAGGTAACTTAAAAACTTAGAAAGAAATGAAACAGTAGGTAATTGTTAACAATCAATTTTGTCACGTTAGGATTAATTTTTCTTAAACTTTAATTTCTTCTTTAACTGTTGAGATGGGAAAATAGCGAGAAGACACTTTTTTGGATCTTGAAGACATTTAATTTGAAGACTATTGTGAAATGGGATCCAGTTATTTGTATATTTCTATCAATTGACCTGTCTAACAAATCACTGCGATCCTTGTGAAATCAATACATAATAATGCATACAGAAAAGAGGTTAGGTTCAGTCAACAAAACAAATCAATCGCTCTAAATTAATGCTTAAAAATATACAATTCCTTATCTACTATGGCGTAAACCTTACCGAGTGGACCATTTCATAAATCTGCTCAGATCACAAATGGAGTAGATCGTCAGATAAAATGCATTGAATACGCCGACCCAGCCGAACATGGCCTTGAAATCAAAATCGTTTTCTTTAGAAATTGTGTAAATAACTAAAATGAAGTGGGAGAAATTTGTTCCTAGAACTTAACGACGTTTTTATTTATTATAAAATGAAATTTTGCATAAAGCTTACAATATAGGTTGTCCGGAATAAAATCTATTTTCCTGTATTATAAAATATCATGCAGTTTAAATTATTGTTGATCGATTTCAAATAATTTAATTTTGATAATGTCAATTCAGATTATTTTATACTAATGCCCAATTCATATTATGAAGTAGAATATCTAAAATCATTTAAACCACTTTTTCATATTCTCGGAAGCGGGTAGTCTTACCTTTGGTATAAATAGCTAGTGGAGCTGTGGTCAGCAGTATCACAAGGGGTTGTCCAGCGAATAATGCAAAACACATTCCTCCAAATGTTTGGGATATTATTACCATTTGTACATCTATAAAGCAGATTCCATTAATACATGCTGTGGTCAATAAGGGCCCCCATATACTTCCCACCAGATCGATTAGACTAAGATTTAGTACACAGCTACCTTGGAGAAGTTCAATATGTGGACCACGATATTTCGTTGGCTGATGAGATCATCAATCCAGAAATTAAAGATTGCTTTTTTAGCTCCATGCTTCTTGATATGAGTTTCAGCGAAACAGCAGCTGTGTTTGAAACAACTATTAGATTTTTGATAATTTCAACAGTAACCTTGCAATCAATTCAGTCATTATTAGAAGGAATTAGAAAATTATCAGCGTCAGCTGAGTCATCCAGTCTCAAATCAATGTATCTCAGATTCAGTCAGACCTTGAATAAAGTTTGTTCTTAATTATTTTGGCACAGCATAGCAGAAATAGAACAGGTATGCCAAATAGAAAGCATTCCAAATTTAATTTAATTTTCTTTATTCTAATATACAAGATATCTCTAAGTATTTTGGACCAAAATATAATTATAAATTTGTTTGAAGTAATTCGATTTTCCTAAGATTTTCACCACATAAATTCATGTGCTATAAGACACAGCTCTGTAATTTAAAATCATCCAATCTTTTTTTTTCAAAACAAAAAATGTGGAAAAGTATTGCTTTAATTTCCAGAGAATCACTGGATGCAATTATAAAGAGATTTAACGGTATGTTGTTAAATATGTGCAACGTACTCTGCAACATTCAATATTTAGTTGTTACCTAATTCCCCCTTGGTGTTGTGCTCATTCAAAGCCCCAAATGCAATAGAAGGCAACAAGCAAACAAAAAACAGAAAAGTTGTGGCAGAAATCACTTTACGAAAACTTTTGCAGTCCCGAAATGCTAAAAGAAATAGTAAATAGTTATATTACAATTTGATCTACAACCATTGTTCAATTAAATACTCATTATCTAAAAACAATAGTGTAAAATTATAAAAATCATTTCTAAAATAAAAATAATTAAATTCTCACCATCTAAAAAATCTGTGTGATAGATTGGAAGTCTATTTTTCAAATCTGTTCTAATACCATTGCAAACGGGCCATTTGCGTTACTAAAATAAAAAAATATTAAGGAAAGGAAAGTTAACATGACGTTCTGAAGACAAATATGAGTTATTATTCAAAGTACAATAATTTTAGGCGTCACTGCCCACCCCAATCATCCAAAATGCACATTAAATATAAACTATTTTAACAATTGTTTTTTAAAAAAGGCACCTATCAAAGATCACACCTTCCCAAACCCAAATCAAAAACCTGGCCAAGTCCCTGAATTTGAAAAGCGGACACTATAATCCTATATAACTTCAAAAAAGGTATATGTATAGGCTATATAGGTTCATAAAAAGTAAATTACTATCCTTTTGAATGTTCTCAGTTTAACAAAATATTAAACAGTTGTAAAAAGGGAAGATTTTGCATCTGCAAAAATAAATCTTAATAAAGGACAAAAAAGGACGCACAGTTGTGTGTCCATGCGTCCACCTGGCTACGTCCCTGATAACCTTGAGAAAGAAAGAATATCAATTTTATGGCAACCAAAAGAAAAAACAAAATAATAATGTACGTATTGGAACGTTTGTTCGAAGATGTCTGCATGTGTCAGACTATGCTTCCTCTCTCTCGTATGCTGTTCCGTCAGCTGTTCGGCCCTGGCGTCCATGCAGGCAATGACTCCCTCACGATCATGTGCGTCCATGAGGGTTTGGCGAAAGTTGATGTCGGCGAACATGGTGGCAAAGGTGCGACTCAACTCAATGTCTTTCTTTGTACCTTTCTAAATTCAGACAAAAATATATAAGAAATTATTGGACGATGGTAACGATCACAGTTGGTCAAAAGATATCAGTTTTCAAGTTTCTTTTGTAAAATTAATATAAAAGATAGTGGATTCTATTGGAAATATTGACAGAGAATTAGGTAGTTACATTTATTCGTTAATTTTAGATATCTTAATCCAAATAGAACACTAATTAGTTGCTCCAACCCTGGATCGAGCAATCTCAAAATAATTTCCAAAGCGACACACCTGAGCTGCGGCGTTCTATGTAGAGGAGATGGATAATTTGGTGTTTTTTAAAATCCCTTATACCTACATACTGCTTGATTTGTATTTTGTACCTAAATAATTTGTCATAATAATATTACCATGCTGAATACGAAAATAATTGGTACATGACAAAAAACTGCCTTTCTATCAAAACTATTTCGCTGAAAAAAGAAAATTTTTATAATAAAAAATAATAAGTACAACATTTAACAGTTTGAAATCAGAATTTAAAGAGCAAAATATAATCGGCATAGCTGCATTTTGTTTATTAGAAAGAATGGTACTGCGAGCACAGTTCGTTTATGGCAACAGCGGGCAGGGGAAAGGGAATTTCAATATCTGTTGCCTAACCAAAAACAGACACATTAGCTTTTAAAAACATTTCAGTTTCATATTTAAAGTACGAAACACTACATATCTAATAATAGTCTATTTTAGTATCTCCTTCTAGATCTCAAACCAAAGGAGAGAAAAAATATTGATGAGTTAATTTAAAAGATTGCAAACGATAAAATTATTTCTGTCAAGTCATCAAAGAAATATCTTCCAAACACCAAAATGAGAAAAGTAAGAAAGACGTTGATCATTTGAGACTATTTAAAGAAGTTTAATAATAAAATACATTTTATTAATGAACACGGTGAAAAATTCAACATCACCAAAGTTGTTTATAAATTTAGTTTGGGCACCTGATGGTATTGAAACAAATCCATAAAAAAGGAGAAGGGGCATTAGTCTTTTCAGTACAAATAAATTTATATTAAGGTGACTTAGTTAGAAAAAAATAGTTACAAGAATGATAAAAGTATCAAATTTTGTCAAAATTTTTAGGTGACCTTATAGGCTTTTAAAACTATAGTGCTACATTATTTTTTCCTTTTGGATCCTGTGGTTAAATTCCCATCTCTAAACAATGAAATTTATTTTTATTGATTTATGCAAATGGCTTATGATTTAGGGGGTCACCTAATTTTTGAAAGAGTTTGGTACTTGTAAGTAAATGTTGACTAAGCCACCAAATTAATATTGGCTTTTGGCACTATCAGGTTACCAACGTTACGCCGGAGCAACTATGGGTTCCTCCAAATTGCTGTGATCCTGGTTCTGCAACCAAATAACCAAGTAACTAATATTACGCACAATTTTCTAAAGCGCAGCTTAGGTATCTATCTATAGCTTACTTCTTTTGTGGGAGTTAATACCAAGATGACAAAATGAAGGCATTGATTTGACTGGTTCAAGTTAATCGGGTGACGTAATCGAGCTATAGCAACATGCCGTTGAGTTATAGAAGCCAAGGAACATCTGAAGTGCATTTCAAATAAGAATAAATGATTAGAATGTCAAACTATTAATCTCTCATTATTACTAAATCAAATTGTAACAATAGGCAGGTACCTACCCAGTTTTTAAACAATTTAATTATCCAACTTTAAATACAAGTAGGTAAGTCCATGACCTTAAAGCCTATTATTAAAACTATACAATATCTATATTATTACGTAAACGTCAGTTAAATTTTGAATAAGTTAGTTTTCAAATCTTACATTACACAGATCCAGGACTGGTCAGTGGTTAGGCCTTCCCTGTCATTAATTGATATGCTTGTAATCGTTTTAGCCAATTTCGTGTCTAAAATCCAAATGAAACAATGAACTTAGAAGAAGGAGTAATATGTACTTTTTTTGCTATACCTAAATTCTAATAAAAGTAAAATGACCCACAATTAAAGGACTGAGATGGAAATTGGATAAAAATCGCTTCCTTGGCCTCCTCGATTCGCTTCTTCATTTCGATTTCCTCCAATTCTTGTAGGTCATCAATTTTGACCGATGCATTACGCAAAGATAAACGGGCTTGAGTCTTTGCAGGCGGTTTTTCAGTTTCTAAAATGTAAAAATAGTTATAAGATATGGGAAATTATGATTGTGCAATTACAATTACATTACAATTAGTATTATAATTACAACTACAATTACAAATACAATTAAAATTACAAATATAATTTCAATTACCATTACAACTCCCAATTACTAGTACCAATATAATTAAAATTACAATTACAAATACAATTACAAAATCAATTAAAATTACAAATATAATTAAACTTACAGTTAAAGTTAGTATTACAAATACAATTAAAATTACAAATATAATTACAAATAGTATCACCATTACAAGTACAATGACAATTAGTATTACAATTTCAATTACAAATAGTATTACAATTACAATTACAAGTACAGTTACAATTTATAAGACTTACCATCTTCAGCATTAATTTCTGAAACTCTTGGATACTGCTTCTCCATTTCAAATGTTTTGCGAATCATGATCTCAATAATTTCTTCAATATTTGTGCTGCTTTCATCCAATAGAATTACAGCCTCTTTGGAGAACTTCTGCAGGTCCATTCTGGCTCGTACATCCGATTCAAAATTGCGCAAGGGAATTTTCTGTACAGAGAAAAAAGCACCTTTCTTCATCTGATATTCTATTGAAATTAAATTTATAGTCCACCAATACTTAGGTATCTACTTGGGATATATTTATTAGATTGATCACCAGTTGCTTAAAATTACAAAGATGGGAAGATGCAGTTTACAATACTCCACAATAATATCGAAAATTTTATTTTAACAAAGCTGAATTATTATTAGGTATAACATAGGGATATGTCTTATGAACAACAACGTGCCATGTGATTTTGATCGATTGAAAAATACAAACTAATGAATAAAATTGAAATGAATTAATAATTCTAAATTCTACTGCGTCACAATATCTTTTTAAAAGTGTTTAAAGGGCTAGATAGAAAAATATTTGAAAAAGACGGAATTAAGAACAAATTAAAAGGAATAATAAATTGTATATGCTTACCGAAAAAATATAACACATAATTATTTTTGAAATTTTAGATGTTTACATGGGAAATATTAGAAAACCTATCTACGCCCCCACATTGAAACGAGTATATAGCTAGGAAATTACAGGTACCTATCTAATTTCAAAAGGTACTAGTAATATTTCATTAGGCTTAAAACATGCAAACAATGCTACAACAACGATTAAATTCCTTATTAGCAGCGATCTATGTAATATATAACAAGCAGCTACAATCTACAGAATTAAAAGAAAGTAATATTAATTTAATTATTGCTGCTTTCTATAATATTGCACCTCAGCGCCATAGAAAATATCAAATAGCACTAGTTTGGTGGCAAATTTAGTTACAAGAATGATAAAAGCAGTAAATTTTGTCAATAATTAGGTGACCTTTGGGAAATAAAATATTTTATGAAAACCCATTTCCCGTGAACGTAGTACCACGCCAATTTAGTTACTTGTGACAATAACGATTTTTTGAGAGATACGAAAGACCCCATATCACCTATGGTCAAAAAGCAACTGGATCTAAAAGGAAAAAATGATTTTTAAAATCTATAAGGTCACCTAATTTTATTTTACTAAATTTGGTGTTTTAGCATTATTTAATCAAATTACCCTTTTTTCTAACTAAGCCACCACCAAACTATAAGTAGAAATCTGTATTTTTAAAAACAGTTTATGCGTTGTTATGGCCGTTGCAATTCCTGTTTGTTAGTAATGGAATATCGACATTGAAATCGTGATAATTGTCAACATTAAAGAAAAGTTGAAAGTGCATAATATCAAGTATCAACTACATAGTACAATACCTCCCGACTCACCTTTCGTAGGTCTGTTTGATGTATTTTCACTATTTACATAGTCGATGATAAAATAATTAAATAAAATCAAAATTGCCGAGAGAAATATCAAACTTGTCTTTAGGGGGATAAGCATGACATCTATCAGGACTGGGTAATAAAGCAAACACGATTAGTCTATCTGTCCTTTGCTCCATAAGATATAAGTATGTACAAATTTTATATTTATATTATGCATTTGTAAACATTATTTGAAATCGTACTTATCTTGTGTATATCTTTAAATAAACTTATTATTATTCTATAAGCACCAAATTTGGCATGATGTGCTGTTAGGACAAAAATTCATAGTGCCCGCCAAAAAAATTAAAATTGATTTTTGTTATAACAGCAGAAAGTATATAGCCAATGTTAAGCAGATTTTTTTTGTTTCTGCTGATAAACTTAGTGCGTTTTAAAATCAGGTGCATTGGTTGCATTTTATTGTGCACAGCGTTGAAATTTTATACATAGAACAATATTTTAAAAAGAGAATCTTTCTATGCATAGGAATGGACTGTCAACTCAATGTTTTGCTGGCCACTAACTTTAGGCTAGTTTTTGACATTAGGAACATGGATTTGAACTTATAAGAGACACATATTTTCAAAATTTTGAATGTCATAGATCACGTGACTTTTGGTCTGAACCGACTCAAACGTCAATTTTGAATGGACCAGAACTGAACAATAACAATATTAGAAGTTTTGATATTTAATGATTGAAATATTATTTAGCTCCTTTCAATTAACTTACGACATTGTTAAGTCTCCTTGAATTTGACTTGTATCGCAGGGCTGAAAATTATTGATTTTCCTGATTTAGATTTATATCTTAACATTTATGATAGATACTGAATGCCATATTTTAGAAATATGTCACTTATTTTAATATCTTTCAAAGAAAAAGGAATTCTATAATATATTTTTGTTGCTGAAATATTAACAATAGTGATATAATTTTAAAATATGGCATTCAGTATCTATCATAAATGTCGAGTTATAAGCTTAAATGTGAAAATTCAATAATTGTCGGCTCTACGATATCAGTCAAATTCAAGGAGACTTAACAATGTCGTAAGTTAATTGAAACGAGCTAAATACATAATATTTGAATCATTCAATATCAAATATTCTACTATAGTTCAAAATTGATATTTTCGGCCCTTTGAGCCGGATCAATCCAAAAGTCATATGACCTATGACTTTGAATTTTAAAAATATGTTTCTCCTATATGTTTGAATCAATGTTCCTAATTTCAAAGCAATTGGTTTAGTAGGTTTAGCTATATGAATAAGTGGCCTTTAAAACAGCCTAAAGTTAGCAGCAAAGGTATAGAGTTGACAGTCCCTTGTTGTGATATGTCCCTCATACATATTACTTCTGTAGGATAAAAGTAGGTAGGTATTGTGACAAATATTACAAATAACGTTGTGCTATAAAAATTTCAAATTTAATTTCAATCCATCCACACTATTTTCTCAAAACATTTTCAGGCATATTTCAAGAATGCTGAGGAAATAGATTTTGAACACATTGATAAAATATGTGCATTTTGGAATGTTTGTTTTGTACTGTCAGAAGTTTTTTCCTTTAAGTTTATAAATGCAAAAAACAAGCTACAAGCAACATAGCTCAAATTGTCATCTCGTGTATTATGAAATGAAGATTAGCACTTTAGAAAGATGTCTTCTTCAGAAGGATTAGCTTAGATCAAACTCATATGTAATTAATCTGCATTGATTAAATTATTCGTTATATGAACACTTCTAAAATAAATCTGGCAGTACTTATCATACTTTATCCGTTTTTTTTTTAAATTTACATTGAAGAAAGTTTTAAATTGTAAAAAAAAACCTTAGTAATGATGCGAAACTAAAAGAAAGAGCGGTTCAAGGGACGCAAGAAAGACTTGGCCGACAAATGGAGATTTGAAAAAAAGAAATTAATCACGAAGTTCAACGTCCTGAAAACTTTCTGACTACACAATTGAACGTTCAAAATAAATTAGGTATATTATGGGGAAATAGATATCACTTTTCTTTGATTGAAACTCACCGAAAATTGATCAATACGTAGTTATTATTTATTTAAAAAGCAATCATTATTTTCTTAAAATATAAGGTCCAGTTTGGGTGCCAGAGATATCTGATTTCAAACATTTAAAAAATGTTCTTCAGTATATATAAGTAAATTCAATTAATTTAATAGCAATGCTGATATTAGGAAGTCTAGCTGCATAGAATTATTATCAAAATAAAATAATTCTCGCGTTTTTATATGAAATTAAATACCAACTACGATAAAGAGGTAATTGGCTTGGTCTAAAAATAAATTTAAAAAATTACCACCCTGGATGCTTTTAACTTATTAGAATACAATGTATAGGTCACAGAAGCAGGTAACTATCTCAGAAAATATAGACCGAAACGTTAAAAAAATTAACAATTATATTACATTTTTACATTTAAGGAAACAAAGCGTCTAAAAATTCAATAGTCAATTAACACTAACAAAAGGCTGGTTTGGCAGATCATCCCAAAGATTCTGTACAATTCCAGTACACTATCGATTTTACTCTTATTAGAGATCATCAGGTGAACATCGGAAATTGCCGAAACTAAGTAGTAATTTCAGCCAAAAAGGAATAACAATTGGAGCGTATATATGTAATTTCAGAAAGTCCATTAAAATTAATAAAATCAATATTGTTTTTACTAATGATTTTAAGAAAAGCTTCATAAACATCTTGTTGATCTCTAGTATCAAAGAAATCATCATAAGATTTTAATAAACTAATAACATCCTTGATATAACTTA
>JAUYWI010077976.1:0-13515 GCA_034780595.1 Parotoplana pacifica
CAACAACAACAACAACAACAACAACAACAACAACAACAACAACAACAACAACAACAACAACAACAACAACAACATCACTTTGCCATT
Source organism: Parotoplana pacifica (assembly GCA_034780595.1). Lineage (NCBI taxonomy): Eukaryota > Metazoa > Platyhelminthes > Proseriata > Otoplanidae > Parotoplana > Parotoplana pacifica. The sequence goes on from JAUYWI010077976.1 coordinate 88, forward strand.
TAAAAAAATTACTACATAAATTCATCTCAATATCTTGTTTCCGTTTAATTATCCATTTACCCAATATATGTATTTTTTTACGAGAAAAACAATTTTGTTTGTAATAAAATCTAACCTTGAAAAGTGATTTGCATATTTTGTAGTTTGAACCATTGCGTCTTTTTAGGATTTAGGTAATCTCTAAATATGACTAATGAAAATCATTGAAGCAATATTGCATATAGAATAAATTTAATTAAAGGTATATAGACACATTGATATTTTAAATTGTACCTATGTAGGATTTGTTTTTCTTTATTTTATATTTTTAGCAAAATGCAATGAGCTGTCAGCGGAAATAATGGAATTGAATAAAAAATTATTGAAAGCAATGGGTAAATTTACCTAATTATCAATTATATTGATCATGACCACATGTTGAATAGAGTTTTTATCTGCTCTAAAGATTGAAGAGTGAATAAAAAGAATAAATTATAATGACTAATTACATATTCATTCGGTAGCCTACCTTACTCGATTAGCATCATAAATGTCATTTATCGACTGCAACTAAAGCCAATGGCAAATTAGCTGTTATCTCAAAACATAGATAATTGAAATAGGACATTTTTGAGTCCTTTTCGTGCAAAAGTGAAACAGTATATTGACTTCAAATTCATAACATTTGTTCAGATTCCAAAGGTGAAAATGTGGCTCATATTTTATCAAAATTGGTCAATTAGTTATTTTGCTTTTTCTCCATCTTCTTCTTTTTGAACTTGAACTTGAAGCATTTTCTCGCCCTGGAGGGTATTGTATCAATGGTTTACACAATATTTCTGGTAACTGAGAGATTTTTGCCGCAGTACTCGCATAGTTTCCTGGCTGCTCTGTAGACTCACAGGTGTTGTTGTTACTTTTTCGGGCTGCGGCACTGATTGTTATTGTTATTGCATTGCTTGTTACCCTCTTCGGTGTCGGGTAGGTTTATTTCCGATGAGGTTTATATCATCGGCAAAATGAGAGCCTGTGAAAAAAGTGATGTATGGTCTCCGAGTTATATTTATTGATCCTCTGCGGTGATAGGTTGTTTCCAGGGAGGAAACTCCATTCAACCACACATATCTGTCCAGTTCTTTTAGCTTTGAACACACGGTTTTCTTCAGATTTACGGATCGAGGCTTGGTGACAGATGTTGAAAAGTACAGGCGAGGTGGGACATTCTTCTGGGAGTCCACGTTGTAGATACTACTAAGAGCTGAGTTCACTCATTGAACACGATAACTGGTATATTCGTGTAGGTCAATGAACTTAGCGATCATTTTCTCCGGCATCTGATTTCTCATTGATAGTTTCCACGGATCGGGTATCTAGAGCTGGTACAGGTATTAAATCAATGAGTTGTTGTGTGTCTTCCAGGTTATTTTCATAAGGGTCTTGTGTTATCTTTTTCAAGGTATTGTTTGAATTCTTCTTCGTTGAACAAGGGTTGAGTTTTGCTGTTGTTATAGAATCCCCCTTTTGTTGGAGTAGGCGAAGCAGTTCGTACATATATGACCTATCTTGGCAGGCTGCTTATCGGCATCTTGTGCCTTACTGTCCCACCATTCGTTTTCGTTTGCCCATTGTTTAAGCATCTTCTTGTACTCTTTCCTAGTAACTGTCAGGTTCGTGCGACATCTTTCTTTCTCTTCTTCGGTGCTATTATCATTACGGCATATACTGTTCCGCTGACTGAGAGTTTTTGAGATGCGTTTTTTGCATTCTTATTGTTCCTTTTCGTTTTCATTCATCCAAGAGTTGATTTGACTTTTTGCATTTGCGAATATTTCCAGCACTGTTGTCGTCAGAATATTCTTGAATTCCTTCCAATTGTCAACTGTTTTTTTTTGTTCTAGCTTCGTTCAGTTTTTATGTAGTGGCTTGTTTATAAGCCTTTTGGCATTCTTCGTTATGTAATTTCTGTCAGTTGATCTTGGTTCTCTAGCGATTCTATATCTTAGGTCTGGTTCTTCTGGTCTTAAGACATTTAACGGTAACAAAAGTTAACACCTTAGGATTGTGATCAGAAAGGCCCTTAAGATTCCTGTTTTAAATTTTTTGACCATATTAGATCTATGTGTCGTGCTGGTAACAAATCAATCAAGTTCGTACCACCGTCTACTGCCATTGTGTCTCCAAGTGTCTCTTCTCTTCTCATAGTAGAAGGAGTTGATTTACGCTAACTCGTTATCAATGAGCCATTGTATCATTTCTGCTTCTTGAGGGTTCATGTACGGTAATCCAAAACTCACAAAGTTTGCGGAGCGTAATTGTTCGGATCTTCAGATTTGGGAATTCCAGTCACCACTAATCAGGAGGAGTTTATCCTTACTAGATATTTTTTAAGGCGTTCGAGTTCACGTCTGACTTTGGCCATTTCCATTTCGTAGGATGCACTCCCTGACACAGGACATAGACACTCACAATCGTGGTGTTATAAATGGTGATCAATGTCACCATTCAGTGTGAGTACGTTTCATTCCGTTTCTTTCCATAATTAGTATGTTGGTGTGTCTATAAGTATTCCTGTCTTCTTGTAGTGTATCAAATGTCTTTGTTTATCTTTGTGGTAGAAAATTCTGAGGCCTTCTCAATGTTAGTTAAGTTCAGTAATGTCACGGTTCAGTTTTATTGTATTGATTTTTGAATTATTTCTCCGAAGCGTCTGTTTCTGATGTTCTCACGGTTGATATTCCAGGTTGTAATTCTAAGTTGGATTTTTGCCAATTTGCATTTCGTGTATCTTCTTTCCCGTCTACGTTGGATCCACCTAGCCGTTTTAAAAAGTAGGCCTGGATTGGTTTCCACTTTGTGCCACTATGTGTGCATGTCTGGTGTCAACCATTGACCTTCTGGCCATCAGTGAGTTGTATTGATTGACCAAAACGCCACCGCTTGTTTGAACTGGAGGTTGAAATGGTACACTACCAGAGCCGGTCCCATATGTCTTCCAGCCAGTTGATTCGTTTTGTAAAGGTTGACCTGCCCGCTTGTCACCACAGAAGGTAGAATCATTGACAAGCCATCTTCTCCTTCATCATCATTAACCGATTTCGATTAAATCTGGTACCTAAATAAACTTTGGGGCGAGGAATAAAAATCATTGTCAGATTGTTATGCCTTTAATAGAAATGACAAAATCACATAGCAACAATATAGTTTTACAAATTTATCCCAAATAACTATACATTTTTGGGCATTTGACTACATGAGATCACATTTCAATTTTATCCATTCAATTTTCCATTTAGCAACTGTTGCTAGGGATACAAATATAGCATAGCGACAAACAACTTTTACAAATGTATCCCATATTATAATACTTATTAGTTAGTTGACCACATGAAACCTTAGTTTCCATATATGATCTTCCATTTAATCAACTTTCCACTTAGTAACTGTTGCTAAGTGCACCAATGTAGCATAACAACAGCTTCTTACATTTGATACCACATAAAAAATGATTTTATGGCTATTTGATCCAATAGTTGATAGGGACGCCATTTTTCGATATAACAAGAAATTTTTACATTAGCAAGTGTTACCAATTTTGCAATGTGTTAGCTAATGTTTGTAGATTAACACTGGTGTTTATGTTATATTTTTACTAAACTTGATTTTTGATATAGTACTCGTGAAGTGATGTTCTTCAATTGACTTTGAACAAGTATGTACCAAATTGCCACTCAATCGGAATTATCTGTTAACTATTTGAAAACTACCTATACAATAACACTAACGCTGGTTTTAATCAACAAACTTACCCAATAAAATAGGGTCTCAAAAATTACTTAGATGATTGGACAGATCATCAGTGTTATAAGACTTAAGAGATTTTCTGAAAGAAATTACAATTTCTAATTCATTTGTGTCTCCTTTTAGAAGAAACCTCTACCACTATTTCAAGTAAGTCAGCACAGGTAAAAACGTATATGAATTTATGGACAACAAATAGGATAAAATCTCTCATACTCTAACACTTTGTCTATGCTATTGCCACTCAATACTTGTTTTGCATCACTGTAACTTTTTAAAGCAAGGATTTTTATTTTAAGGAAATATTATTGAAACCTGCCAATAAAAAAAATGACCACATATCCTCTGAATAAATTTGTAAATATTTCGATTCATTTTGTAATAGTAGCTTTGAGAATTCATCTATACTTGTGTAATTCTCTTTTTTAATTGACTGCACATTGGATTTTGCTATAATTAATCAAATATATTAAAACACAAAATAGTAAAAACAATTAGGTATAGCTAGGAAGTCATTTAGTTCTCAGAAAAGGTTTTCACCAGTTATTTATTAGCTTATAATAACTAAACCTAAAACTTCTGTTTAATTAAACACTTTGTGTTATGTTAATTACCTACCTAATATGGTTTTAAATATCTATATGATTTAAATTATTTTTCAACTTTTAGATGTTCCTGGATTTACATACTCAGAAGGTAAACATAGTTTTATATTCCTTTCAAAATCATAACAATAAGTACATAAATCAATATTTATATTTTCCCTACCAAATTACTTTTACCTACTCATTTTTAAATCGGTACCTTTATTCTACTAGCTAGATTTTGCATCAAGGAAAAATAAGAAGTTAAAATAGAATTTAAAAATAGAAAATCAATAAATAAATAAATATGAGCAACTGTATTAGCATTTCAAGGTATAGTGACCTTTAATCCACAAACAACTACCTACATTTACTTATCTATATTATATGTATGTATATATGATAATCCACACTGTAATACTTTCCTATTTAAAATGCTATTATTAATATGCATTTTACAGGAAATAAAGCCATTTATTTATTTATTTATTTATTTAGTATGACTAGTCGACCTGAAAGGCGTATAGCAGCTCAAAGGGCTTTTGATTTATTGTACAATGGATTCTGGGAACTTGAGCGACGAGGATACACAGCCATTATTAGAATTATTTCATGAGTTACCTGATGAAACCGAACTGATATCAACTTGCCTGATAACTTGACTCCCCCAGATATACCTGACGTTGATTACAAAGTTGGTTTTCCAAAAAAAATAATACGTTATTGCACTCAATGAGGATAAGTAATTTCGTCTAGATGAAGAAAACGATGACACAGACACAGAGACCTTTCGGGCGACAATGTTCAGATCAGCAACCGGGACCGATACCTGGAAGTGCTCCAATAGGTACGTGCTTGTCGAGTCACAATGAGTCAACAGCGATTTCTTAAATTAAAAATACATTTCTTAGATTTGATGATCGAAGATACAGAGATTCGAATGACCCTATCAGACATTTGTTCAAAGTTTTTTAACCAAAGCAAAGCAATTCTATGTGTCTGATCCGAACATATCCACTGATGAGCAGCTATTGAAATATCATAGAAATGTAAAATTCAGAATTTATATTCCAAGTAAAACGGGAAGATATAGAATGAAAATCATATTGTTGTGCGAGGCTAGCACGGACTGTGTATTGAATGCAATTCCTTGCATTGGAGAATCGACCCAAACGCCTGACAAAAAGGGAAACCAAAGTCTGTCTGAAGCAGTAACCATGAAACTGGCCGAACTAATTTTGAACAAAGGTTATAATATTGCTGCGGATAGTTGGTTTACAAGTTCCACCTTGGCTGATGGCTTAGCTGAAAAGCAAACAACTCTAATTGGAACCATGTGAAATAACAGACGAACAGCCGGTAGCAGATTGGGTAGCGAGCTAGACTACGGATCGGAAAATACACGGGTCGAGGCCCGGTTGTGACACACTTTAAATTACTTGGTGGACCGGGTTCCGAAAGTACTCAGGGACAAGACAACTCACCTCCGAGCCACCTGATAAGTGGTCAAGGTGTCCCCATGAGAGCCGATCTTTGGCCAAGGACCGTGAAGAGGTTGTAATTTTTGGTCGCCGTGTGCCGCCCCTGTGGCGTACGTGGCTACTGGCTACACTATGTAGCTTGCAAGCAGCACATATGTAAGAAGAGATGTCGACACTGGACCTATGTATTTTTCTGTAATCTTGTTAACGTTGTGCTCTTCTAAATGCAAGCATATATTTCACCTCCGAACCATTCTGAGTACAGTACTTATCGATCACAATTTATGCATGGAAATATATTCTTTGTACACCCTAGTCATTTAACAGCAAGGAAACAAATTTTCTGTTTAAACATAACTAATATGGCAATTTCCAAATCTATCATTTAATTTAGATATCTTTTAAAAATTAGCAAATGAAACATTAAATCCTAATTTAGAGAAAACACCCCATAGGTCAGACCTAGTTGTGTCCTAGCAACTTATCTCAATATGACTATGTCCTAAGTTACAACTTTCCTTTATGAAACACCCCTACAGAGTAAAACCGAGAGAAATTCATAGAAACTTATATTAAGTGAAATTTTAAAATCATAGATTGAAATTTACAAGATCAAACTTTTAAATTTGTGGTTTATTGGTTTATATGAACCGTAGAAATTGTATCTTACATATTACATAATAAAAGTAATATATGATATGATAATGATAATGAGATGAAAATGCTATAATTATTTTAAAATATTATATTAAGTAAAAAAAGCACAAAGAAATTTAGCCATTTCTCTATATCTAAAATAAATAAAAAGTATCGTTTTGTTTATTCTTTTAAGGATAAAATATGCATGAATTCAGTTTTTTGACACAGCTGCCCGTACTATAGCCCTCAACCCCCAAAAATGTTGTATGTTTGCTTCAGTAAATATTTTATTCTACATATCACTTTTAGATCAATATATGTAGTATGTATGTATATTATCAGTTTACATATTTATTTCTCTTCTCCAGAAAATGTTTTGGGGGGTATAGTTATTACTTTGTCCTGTGAAATCATTTTCGATTTCTGGTAATGTCTTAGATGTAGTCGCGCCAAACATATATTTTGACTATGAAATGTAGCTATATACGCGCTGGTTAAAAGCTTTACAACTTAATGATATAGACACCGTCTATATTTCAAAAGTTTTTTTCAGAAATTGATCTTCAGTTTTGGTCCTCCTGTTGGTATTCACTTATACCAAGGGAAGTTTGAATCCAATGTCTTTCATTCCTTGTGTCACTTAACTAGGTTTGGCTAAAATGCGTACGTCTAGCTATCATCCACAAGGAAATTCAATGGTGGAAAGCTTTTATAGGACACTCAAAGAACGGCTTCTTCCTGCAAACAAACCTACAGATTGGGCAGGAAAGCTTCACTCTGCATTTTTTGCCTATCGTACAAGTGTACACGCTTCCACAGAACAGACCCCATTCTGCATGATTTGCGAGTTGACTCCATTTTGCCCCATGATAGGTAAGAGAAAATTTCGTTCGAGCAAACTGGACACATTTTTCAAAGAGTTTCGATCTTAATAGACTTATATGGTAGTATTCAAGGAAGGAAAAATTGGTGTATCAGCATGGTGTCCCAAACGGACTAAAAGCGTTTTAGTAAGAAGAATGAGCAAGCAAAAATTTTAAAAGTTTCATTCAATTGGAAAATTTGGAACAACCAAATCAGTAGAAATCTCAATCCTGTTTTCCTCGGCATCATTTTTGACCAATCTCTCACCTTTAAAGACCAGGCCTCTAAATCATTAAAATAACAGAGAAAGAGTCATGGTTATCAATACTATTGACTGACTATAGACAACGCAGCAAAGAAATCCGTATGCTCTATATCTAATTCGCTAGAACAGCCATGGATTAAGGTATAGGTGTTTGGGGACCTATCCTAGCACTTTCTAACGTGAAGACACAACCGTGTTGTCAGAATCATCACGGGCAATATGGTCTCCACTCCCACCAATATCCTTCTCGAAAAAACGAAGATTCCTACTATTGACCAAAGAATAAACCAAAAAGCCGTCATGCAACACAAGAACCCTCAAAAGGATACCCTTATTGCTGACACCAAACAGAGGCTGAAAGTCAGAGGTCTGAACGAAAAAATAAGATGCTGGAGAATCTGGAAAATCTATCACAACGTTTCCTGTAAAGAAGAACTTAATTAACCTTGTCATAATGTTGAAGACAATGAGTCTAAAAGAAAATATCATAAACAAACTCAACCAAGATATTGAACTGAGGACTGATACCTCAGTTGCCAAAAATAATATAAATGGGGGAGCGGTAACATTACTCAATAACACCATCTCCAAATTGTCAGTCTCTGATGACCAAAGTTGCAACAGTTTCATGGCATAGATGAAAGCTTTCTCCAGACGGCCAACTTACTCATTAATACTCAAGATTGGAACTCGGCTACGATTTTCAGCGACAGCTTATCCGGAATTGTTATGCTTAAGAAATGTTTTAGCCATAAAAAATGCGCCTTAGTCAAAAGGTCTGGAAAAACACATCATCTTTCAATGGGTTCGATTCTGAAGCCAAAGTCGGTTGCCAAAGTGATGAAACCAATACCAATATTCCAATCGAAGCCAGCCTTACTCTGCTTAGAAGCTATCAGAAAAAGAACCACAGTACTTCCCAGCAGGATATCTTCAACAACCTCAACGATATCCAAGTGAATATCCAGAACCGCAAAAAAGAGATTATGTGGAGTCAACTGAAGAGCGGACACTGCTCTGCCCTTGGTGAATTCAAATTCCGTATCAAAGAAGCCACTAAATATATCTTCCCCAACTGTGACCAAAGTGCCACCCACAATCTCTTTCATATTGTAGAATTCTGCAACAACTACAACCCTGTGATAAGCAGATGTTTCGGTTGTCAATTACTGTTGGAAAAATCCAAAGACCCTGGATGGTCTCATGAGCTTCCTGCCCGGTATCGGTTGTTTTAGCCGCGTGTATGGTCTAAGCTCGGTCCCAATGTCGTAGATGTGAAAAAGTACCCCCCTTTCTCTATCAAAATAACCGTACCTTGGTACCTGAAGCTATAGCCCAATAAATTTTGTCAAGTGTATCTGTTCTAATCAAAATCTAATATAAAATTAGTACCTATCCTATCAAATATACGTATACGCGTAATTAGGTATATTTAAACTTAAACAAAAAAATTAAATGATTCAATTGATTTATAGACGCAACGATTAACTTTACTGCTGCTAGATAACTTACCGATAAGGTATAGGAAGTTCCAACAAACCAGGACCATAGAATTCAATGACAGAACCTTTTAGCTCAACATTTTGCAAGTGGCTAAGTACCATCAATGCTACATCCGTTGATGTGACAAGAGGTTTTAAACTTCCCGTAATTTTGAAACCAATTACTCGTGGTAGTCGCAAATAGACCGGATATCCTAAAATAGCAGCCTCTGCTTCTAATAAGGATAGTTCCCATGAAAATACACCTTAAATAATAAAGAAAGGTAAGCACATATATTAGTATTTATTAATTATATGAAATAGCATTTTGTAAAATTGGTCGATCCACCGTTGAATAAATATTTCATAAAATATAAATTGGAAGAATCCGCTCAAACAAATAGAAAATTTCATACATAGAGAGATAGATTCAAAAACAATTAACCGATCTGAACGGAAAGCTAGAAATTAAATTATTTTCAAAAAAAGAAATGGGGAACTGCTTTGGCCGTGAATAAATGAAAACATTGATTGATATAAAATGTGTGAACAAACTGGAATTTTATTGTTAATAGACATTTATAAGTACTAAAATTGTTTTCAGTTGTCCATTCAAATAATGAATAACAAAGTGATTTTTTATTGAATTGGTTGAAATGTGTTCCAATTAAATAGTTATTGCGATAAAAACATATTCTTTGTCATTTTAATTTTACCATACAAAGACTCTTCGTTTTTAAATAAATATGTAAACCAGTGATCACAGTCACTGTAGGTAGTTCTTATTTGTCAATCTTGTCTTAGCAATTTTACTTTTGTTCCAAATGTTTATTTATGCAACTACGATTTAATACAAAGCATAGCATCAGAGAACCCACCTAATGCTCCTACTGTAGTAGCCTGTACGTTAACTCCAATGGCACTATCTGGGTAAATCAAATAATTTCCATCAATTCCTGCAACTACATTTGATAAAACCTCCATATTTAGATGAGTTGCGCTACAAAGTCCTGGCTGAATAACTGTCATTTTACCATTTTTCTGTAATCCAAAAGTTGTGGCCCATTTAATAAATTTGAAACGCTCTTGATTTTGTTTGTACTCAATTTTTTGATTTTGGGCAATTGCGTTTTCTGAACCCGTATAAACTGATTGAATTGTTTGATCAATAACAATTACAGTTGGACATACTGCTTGTAGTCGCCGAGTGGCTTTTTCAATATGACTTGCAACCTCTTGTATCGTTATTAAATCATGCAAAATTGGAATACCAGTATTATCATTTAATAGTATTCTAGCAGGCTTGAATGGAACTTTTACAAAATTTGTTTCATCTTTTTGAATATCTTGCCAGTTAATAATATCCTCTAAATTTTTTTTAGTAATTGAGACTCCATCATAATTTCTCAGTACATTTTCTAGTATAATCCGAATACAATATGGTAAGCGAGTAATTTGTGACTGACAAAGTGAAGTAAGATTAAAATAATGGTATGTTTTATCATGAATTGATAACATGTATTCATGGTCTCTTAATGATTTATCATAACCATAATCATATTTTAGTGTATGAACCATTTTCTGAACTCTTTAATTTAATTTATACAAATAACAAATCAATATGTGAAACAAATAGCATCACAATATATATGTAGCTACCGTTAGTAAAAGATCAATTAAAATATAAATAGATGATATTATAATCACCAATAACATATATTTTTCAGTTTTTGACTGGGTGGGTATACTTTTATCGCTATCTGTTTTTGTGTTCATTTAAAAACAGTTTAATAAAAAATTTCATCGATGGTTTATAAAATATTCTCTGAATAAATTGACAACAAACTCAGAACTCTATGTTAAGGAAATATAGAAAATTTGGCTTATCTACAGCAATGCCCAATTCGTACTTTGCAATTCATTTTAATTATCATTAATGTATAAATAGCAATGCTTACACTAAAATTAAATAATTTAGCATTTAAAAAAACATGTGAAGTATTATGTTCTTTTATAAAACAACCAACCGTATATATTTTGTGAAAACAATGATATCCACGGCCAAACTCTTCAAATGGCATACCACCAGTAGAACTCGGGCCCATAAACAAAGCCTAAGGATAAGGTCGCTGAATTAGCCCTTGGTATCGGAAAGGGTTTTGTCGTGATCTAAACAATATCGATAACACCATTTAGGTGACTTCGCGTTATATCTGGTCGACCTAGAGAAGGAGGGCTGATAATAAATATAATAAAAATATTTCTTAGTGAACCTCGAGTAGATATTTTGATAATAATAATAGGTGCCTACCTACATAATATTAAAAATATCTTCTTCCCACTCGCCTTGGCCGGAATTTAAAGTATAGGGAGCCGGCGAGCATCAGGAATTTGAGAAGCCTGTTAGGTTTCTTAGTTGCGTCGGACAAGCTGGTGACGTCGCCAATACTTTACATGCGTTTAAAACGCAGGAGGATGTGATCCTTCGTTTGAGTTTCTTCTTGATATTTGTCGCAAAGGGGATCTGCAGCCTCTTTGATTCGATGTTTATAGTCCTTTATCAGTGGAGAATGACCTGAAACCATTTGGTTATAAGTGGTCTCCGACTTCCAGTTGTTAAAATGGACGATGTTCTAGCAACTGTTATTGAATTTAGCCTTGAAGATAATTTTGGAGCGTTCGGGGATACGTTGTTGTTGTATCTGAGATTGTTCAGGACTTGCCAGATCTCTTTGCCAGTCTTATCCGTTTGTTTGACTGGGCCTTTTCTGATCTTCATCATGCTGGCTTTGGGAGTAAGTGTAAATGCTTGTTTTAGTCTATTTAAGGTTATTGATATTTACTAGGCCTTATAGAATTGTTTTCATTTCCGCTTGGTAGCTGGAACTGAAGAGGCCGCCTGTAGGATAGAAATTTCTTTATTATCACCAAGAAAAATACCACCTCCACCGAATTTACAATTCTTGACCAAACCATCTGTCAATATCCTAATTCTTATCGATATCGTTGATGAAAACAAGTCATAAAAGGGAGGCCGTCTTTCATAATCACACACTTGCCGAAAACTTTGCCGACTTTCACTCTGACGATTCGGTTTGCGAGGAAGGATTTGATCCACTAATGGTACAGGCGGATATGTCAAGTTTGAATAACTTATAGTAAAGTTCCATTACATGCACTAGAAAATTCTACAAGAGTGAGGATACTGATATTTTTATCTTGGAGGTTGTCAAAGATAGATGGATTGAGCAACTTTTATAATTTGGTGTTCGGTACTAAAACCCCTTCTGAAGTCGGCTTGATTCTCCAGAAAGTACAGGAGGCGGAGTTTTACCACAGGTTCCATTAGCTTTCCGAGGTTTGAGGTGAGACTTATCGATCTGTAACTTTTTCAATGAGACAGATCGTTGTCCTTCTTTGGGATAGGTATAATGTTTCCTTAGATGATCAGCTGAGTTTGTTAACACTAGGTGATGATTTCAATATTGTCTTCTTCATGATTATGGAGATAGATGTTTTGCCTGAAGTCAGGTCCAGCAGGTTTAACTTCAAAGGTTTGTGAACTCTGAACACATACCTGAGTGATTACCCAACATATTTTTTAAAGGTTTTCGTAGAAAAACCTTTTCACTTTGGTGTTCCAAGACGTAAATCTTGAATGCCAGGTTTGCTTTTGGAATTCATACCTCTGAGAGTTTTGAAGATCTTCGCGGTCTCGGTATTGCTATTAAGTTTACTAGCAAAATTTCTCCAAAGTTCTTTGCTGGATCTGATGAGTTTTCTAACTCAATGAAAGCTATTATCAACATAGAATTCAGACTGACAACATTCAGACAGCCCGATTAGTCTTCTCCCATTACCTGCATAGCAGCCTGCCTTTATATAAAAACTATCGGTCAAGGCTTAACGCCATATTTTTCCATGATGAATATATATGTTATGCATTTTCTTGTGTACATATTATTTGCACTAGAAAAGCGTAGTCATTCTGACCATTAAATAGCAACAGTAACTACTAAGAATATAAGTTCTGCTACTTGTACCATGTATCCAGTACTACCATTTCGATAGTCGGCTAGCCGGCGATTAAATCAGCATCCCCAACTGGAATGTTGGGTGAGGAGGGTGTGTGGACACTCCACAGGACTAAAAACAACACCTTTAAAAGGGAAGAAGAGCTCCTTAGTGAATCGCGTGGTAGGGACCTCCTTGCAATGCAGGTGGAACACGACCATGTTGTTGTTGTAGCCCCTACCCTTGGTAAAAAAGGGTAGTCCTCCCAGTGTGGGTTATGAATTTGATTACATCTGATGGATTTAACCATAGGTCAGAGACAT
>JAUYWI010077987.1:0-13514 GCA_034780595.1 Parotoplana pacifica
GTAACTAATAAATTCATCTATAAGGAATTTAGTTTTAATTTTTACAGGCGGTCGAATTCAGCGGTATGGCCTATACTTTGTTCAGTGATCTACTTGTGCAGTTATCTACAATATCTACTTTTATTTTATTTTAATGGTTTACCCTAATAGACACAATTTTATAATAATAACATTTTTTAAACTTTTATTTATTGTAATTTAGAGAAGAAGGATTTTCAACGAACGCGGGATAAACTTATAAATATGAGTTTTCCAGTGGCGGATCTAGGATTTTAAGAAGGGCTAGACATATTTTTTCCCGAATAATTACTTTATGTTTAACTATTACCTATATTATTAAGGTCAAAATATTCAAGCGTTAAAAGAAATATTTTTGACAAAGTGTTATTCAAATTTATAGTTAATATAATATCATTTTACAAAAATATGAAATATGGCAATGATTTATTATTACAGTTAGCTACACATATGGCCTATTCGGCAAATAAAATGCTTGCAGACATTCGACGAGGATGGAGAGCAATTAAATGTTTCATAATAGCATCAACTGAGAGAGGTGCATTGTTGTAATTCATTGCAATCACAAAAAGATCAGTACTTGATCAGTACTTGATGAAAGTCAAGTGTGTATTCTACAAACACAAGAAAATGATCGTTCACAACTACCAGTAGGTGAAACTGATAAAATAAACAAGTGTTCTCTAATATTTGGGTAAAAACTTTGTCTACATGTGATTGAATTAAATTGGTGATGGATAGGGCTTGCAAGTTAATATGAAGACAAAGTTGCCTCCATCTCCGCTGTTCACACTTAAAAGACGATGTTTGAGGTAGAATTGAGTCTCACTTAGCCAACATAATATCTGCCAATACATCCATTTCTTCTTCATCTTGTTTTGACAAAAATGTACACATTTGTTCTCTCCAATTCGAGATGTCAGTTCAGAGGAAATAGAGTTCAAAAACGGAATTACAGGATTTAGTTTAAAATACTCTTTCAGCATTTTGAGCAGGAACGTTATTTCGGTGTGCTTGCCTTCCAGATGTTCTTGGAATGGTTTCCTGACATCAATGTAGAACAAAGAGTTTTTAATCGATTTTTTGGAACCCCAAATATATTTCATGAGTTCACCTTAGAGGCTGGACACAATTGGAGACATGGGTGCAATACCTTCTTTAGCTATAATAAATTTAACAATGTGACCAAAATTTGTAATATTGTGTCATACATCATTGGCCATTGTTCGAATTGCGGAGTTCCAATTACAAGTTTCCCCTTCTGAATATAAATCAGGATCTTCTGTTGGGCCACAATTTTCTTCCAATGATTTTACTGTGTATTTGTAGACTCCATTCTGTTTCGAAAGTTGTGTGCCTTTAATCCATTGGGTTTTAACAATTTTTTATACTTTGTTTTTCTGATATTAGAAGCTATGGTATCAATCACGCTTTGAAAATATTTCTGCAGTTTGGGAGAATTATCAATAAAGGAAATTAACTGCCGACAGCAATCCATCATAATTCTGATGCTGTGTATTTTACAGTCATGACAGATAGTCAAATTTAGCGAATGTAAAACACAACTTCTGTAACTGCATTTGGTGCACCAAATTATATGAATGCTTGCACATATTTCTTATCAAAGCTCATTAAAGATGTCGTCTCGATAAGCTTGTTCCTTGCAGTCTATTATTTTTTTCTTTTTTAAGAGTGTCACGGATTGCAGTGGTTGCTTCTCCTGTTATGCGACGAAGTTCAATCATATCTAATAGTACTTCAAGTTTTCGAGAGTTGTCGTATCAATAATCGAAGAAAAACAGATAAAATTGTTTTTCTGTTAGTCGACGTCTCGTCTGCAATAATAGAGGCATAGTAGGTAATACGGGCATAGTAACAAACATTTTCGGTAGTATTCTTTGATTACATTTGCAGTTATTTTAATAATTTCATTTTTTGGAGTAGCGTTCAGATGTTTCTGTAACAATAGGTTATGGTTCGATAGAAGTCGAATTACTTAATGTGACAAAATTACCTTCATTGTGATCATGTTGTTCCCCATATTCAATGTTATCATCACGATGACCACGAAAACTAATTTGTTTGTGTTTTGCGCATTACAAAACTGTTTCAACGATTGTTGCCAGAATCTGTTGTTTGGTGTTAACATTTTCTGCAACAACAAAGTTCAACTGGGCATGTACTCTGCATTCAGGATTAATTAATTACGATTTTAAACATGACATACGTTGTAAGCATTGTTGGTGATAAGCAGTATTTGCATGATGGGTTTACAGTCATTGCTATACCGAAGCTAGCTATGAGCTTGAAACCAAATATGTATTTTCTTGAACCGTATTCATTTACTTTAAAAAATTGATAATCAAACTTCGTGTTGAGACAGTTTCCAGCATGATACATACAATAGATTTTTTTCTATATCACTCATTGTTGCAATTTTGTCCATAATAGTAGCTATGTATATTTTTAGTGGAAACAGTACCTATGTACGATGCTGAAGAGTGTCTTGCAAAAGTATGGAGGGCTGAGTTTACGTCGAGGCAGACAAATGGAACATTTAGTTTCTAGCCAATACTAAAAACACCTTACAACATTTTTTGAAATGAACACTATGAATGTAAATAATTATACAAATAATTATAAACTATAAATACTTGCCTGCCTTTTATAAAATCTAATATTATACATTTTGCTAAAATTCGAAATTTTGAACTCAGCAGTCAAAAGATAGAATATGCTATTTAAACAAAATTGCATAAATGCATAATTTATTATATAAACAGTCCCTTGTTTTTAATGCTAATGATTGCAACTAACATATAAAATTTCCCTAATTTTGAATTTTCATAGAAGAACCCCACCCTAAATCCGCCTCTCTTTTCAACATTGCAATAGGTATGTAATAATCCTTGAGAGTAATGATTTGATTGACTTTATCTATTCAAATTACACAACTTGTTAAAGATACTACATATTTGACAATTCTGTTTTGAAACAAAGGTCATGATTGTCACACCTTTGTTTTTAATGACATATTTCACTTGGTTGGTTGGTTATTTATGTTGTATATATATTATTAATTTACTTATGACAATTATGTTATATTTGAAAGCAAGATCTAACAAATCGTTTGTTTAATTGAAAGTTTTAATTTCTAACCTAATCAAACAAATTGTTTTTAATCTTTGCTCACAGTGTTGTAGCTAACCCACGTTTAGCAGTTTAGGGGTTGGCATATTTCTACAACCTCGAGTGACTCGGATCTGTATATTTTATAATCTATAGACTGCAATATGTTTTGCAATTTCAATAAGCTGCAGTTTGACAATCTTATTGTTACATTATTTATGTAGCTAATACGAAAACAATGTTGCAATAATGCAGATGTCAGATTTTCAATATTTAAAAAACTTTACAATATACTATGTACTTCGAGTAAATATCAAATCGACGTTGTTGTTAGTTGAAGTATTGAAGGCGCCTATCATTGATTTTATGTTGTCTATATGACACCTAATTATTTATCAATGTTCATTTATTTTCTTATAAAATGAAAGAAGTCGACTATGGTAGATTAATATTTGAATTAGTGATTAATTATTTATAATATATTAATTAATTAGTGCCAAGGTTGGAATAAGTGTAACATCTGTTTTTTGGCTACTGCTGGAGGTTGTTGGGTTGCGTGATTTGTGCACATTAGATTCCATACCAAGACGAATACACTGATTGGCGCATTTAATTCTATGCTGAATCGACTGAAATACATATGCATAATTATGTATTACAATGCCATTTCCGAATTTGGATAACGACAATGTTTTTATTGCACCTATCCATGAATTTGCATTGCAACCAGTAAACAATCTTTATTATGTGATAATTATAAAAAATAATGTTATTTTACCAGTAAGTTTATTTACAAATCTTGTGAAGTGTGATTAATAAAAGAATAATTAATAGCAAAATGGCAACGTCAAAATCAACATTTTCTTGGGCTAATGTAATTCAGGAGGCCTGTCAAAATCAGCCGCAAGCTGTAGGCAGGCTGAAGAGTAATTCAGCAGAAAAAATGTCCAAAGATCGGCCGTATGAGCCTATTCAAACAAATAAAACGATTAATATGTCATCTTCTGAAATTTCCATGATTCATGCACCTCTTGCATCGATGGAATCTAGCTTCGTCACTCGCATAGACGATATTTCAATATCCGAACATTCCCCCGCCAAGTTGACGCCGTCGCAATCAACAGAATTTCCGATACTACATCCAGTTTCTCCATCGAAATCTAAACCTCCGCTTTCGTTTGCCAATATTGTTCATTTGAATAGGAATATTCAACCCAATTTAGGTGCAACTGCTGGTACATCAATATCTGAAAACAGAACACCTCCGAAAACTAACCAGATAAATGAAACTATAGCTAGCCAAACCATGTCATTGCATTCGCCGGTAAATGGCTCAATTCCTTCCATGATGGAGAACAAGAAAGAAAGTCGAAAGGCTTGGGGAAAACTTCGTTCTGCAATGACTGTGACAAACAGTTTAGCCGGTAACCATACAACCACCGGAAAAATGAAACGTGAAGATTCTTTTATTGCCAAGTTTACTACACAACGTGGCGGTGGTTTGAGCGATGAATTATCCAATTCTTCGCCCCAAATGACAGCACGACCAATTGAAAGTACTTACAAGGACCGATTTGGCCTATCGGACTCTCATAGTATTCGTCGCTTACATTCGAAAGGATTTTTGTTAGATCCTCAAGGAACTGGGATGATGGCCTGGCTGGCTGTTGTCACAGTGGCTGTGTTGTATAATTTATGGACCTGTATAGTACGTCAAGCCTTTTCTGAGATTCGGATGAACAATTTTGCAGCGATCTGGTTTTCATTGGATGCATTTGCTGATCTGATCTATGTTGTTGATATTGTTGTGCAATTGAGGACCAGTTATCTAGAGCGCGGCCTTATTGTGACAGATGGCAAAAAGTTAGCTCAACGTTATGTGCACACACGATCTTTTGTATTTGACCTTTTAAGTATAATTCCAATGGACTTAGTTCAGCTCAAAACAGGCATTCATCCAATTCTCCGTTTCCCCAGGTTCATAAAATGTTATCGAGCTCTGGAATGGAAGATGTTGGTCGAGAATCGAACTATCTACCCCAACGTGTGGAGAGTTGCTAATCTGACACATATTTTACTTCTTGGCTGCCATTGGTTTGCTGCGTTCTATTATCTTATTTCACAATTAGAAAATTTTAAAGGCGACTGGAGCTATCCCGAACCTATTGGAGAATACGCTTCGGTGACTCGCAAGTATCTCAAATGTCTCTACTGGTCGACATTGACGCTAACAACTATCGGTGATCTACCATCCCCAAACAGAGATTGGCAGTAAGTTATTAGATGTCATAATTACATGTAATCCACAGAGGGTTCTGTTTACTTTGTGTTAATTCTGTCCGATTTAGGTAGTATTCACTCATGAAATAATCAATACCCATAGATAATCTCAATATAAAATAAAATATCTAGGTATGTGCGTAAAATTGTTTTCGATTTTTTTCATTTAATAAATAAGTTATACAAATACAACAGCAGGACTACAATCTAAAAATGTTGTGTAGAAAAATAGCTAAGCATACCAGAAGAGTGGAAAAAATAAATGTAAATTATTAAATTTTATGCTACTAAAAATCTACCTACTTTCTATCTCTAGATTGGAACTTTTATTAACTGTTTTATAATTTGATTTTAATGTGTTTTATTATTTGACACATAATTTTATTGCTTTTTATTCGGTCATTCAAATTTATTGTTTGATAAAGAATTTATATTTAGATACCTAATTCGAAACCGCGCGAAAATTTCATGATAAAAAAATCGATTTTTTGAATATTTGGATTTGTGACTAATTTACATCATATAAATTTACTTTTACTCATAAGTAAAATAGAAGTTTTGAGCTTTTTGTTTATCTGGTCCAGTCTCTAAATCACATGCACCAGATATGAAACTTTTAAAATGTAAATCAGAGGTTCATTAGATTCTTCCTTTTAATGTTATCAATTTTCCCCATTAAAATTAAAATTTAATGATAAAATGTTTTTTTTCTAAAATATTTGGTATTTCATTAATTAATTGGCGTAAAAAAATTGAAATTGTTCGATTCATTGAATATTTTTATGGGAGGTAAAATAAAGATCTCCGTACCAATTTATTGGTTCTCAGGTTACAGCCAGGTCACAAAACTGAAAATCGTATTCTATGCATATTATAAAATTTATTAATTAATTTTCAGATGTAAACTACTATTTTTAAAACACCGTTGAAATGAATATAATTTGAGGATAAAAGACAACCTTTCAAATTTCTACGAGAATGCATTTTATTTTTTTCCAGTCCTGATGGTATAATATTTATCATTAGCAATAAAATATTTTTAATGGTTCTTATTTTATAGGCTCCATAAATATTTATTGGTTAAAGAACAGATCTTATCAAATAAAATAGATTGGAATTCGAATCTAATTAAAATGCTACTATGAATTGTTTACTGTTATACAGAGTACAAATACGAGTTACAGCCTTTTGCTTATATTGCATGTTTCTCTGTAACATAAGAATTCAAGTGAGGCGATCATACATTAAACTTTAGAACGCAGTTGTAGTCAGATACCATAATGATACATAGACATATTTGGTTATACTAACATAATTAGTACCTTGTTAGTACACTGTAATTTTTTCTTTCACTTAAAAATTGTACCAATCTGAAAACAAATTCTTATTATATTTATGGAAAACAAAGAACACATAATAAAAAGGTGATCTAAAATCAAGCTGGTCTTAGCCTATATGCTATTCATGATTAAATTTTTACTGAAATAATGTATCTATCTATCTATAATTTGCTATTATTCTCAACATTACTATTGCGTAACTTTTCTTGTGCTTTTTCTTTTTGTGCTTCAGAACATATTTCGCAGGTGTAACCAATATATGGTAACTTTTCTCAGCTATTGTTTAATTTTTTGCGCATGTATAGTCTTTTCTATGTAGTTCGTTATATTCATAATGGTTTGATAAAGCGCGGTTTCATTGTTGTTTTATTAATTTCTTTAATTAGCTCTTGTACTTTTGTATGTAGAAATTTTTAGAAACAACTACTAGTACCTAATATGTCATTTTAATTGTATAATAAACTTGCAAAAATCTTACGTCAATGCCCAATAATAATCAGCATTTTGAATTCAGTTCTTTCTTTGTGCTATGAGATTGAAAAGTTTTGATGTTGTTATCTTAATTATTTTTGTTGTGTATTTGGTGCAGTTATAAGAATGTATTTATTAAACATAACAATTTAGTGCTTACGTCCAATGTTTAAAAAGTTTTATCCTTTGATATTTGATTATAATTAAAAAATTAAAAAGTTGGGGAATCTAAACTTAGACCAAATAACAGAGTTTTGTGTGCTAAACCTCTAGACTAACTATTAATATTAATGAAAACATATTATATTTATTTTTAGGTATGTTTTCACGATTACAAGTTACCTTATTGGGGTATTTGTTTTTGCAACAATTGTCGGTAAGTACAAATGAATTATTTTAGATTCTATAATATTGAAAATGTTATTTGTCATTCATTGTTTTACTCATTACGGGTTAGTAGTCTCATAGCTCTGATTAAATGGCCTACGTAGGGATTCCAATGCAATTGTCTATCTTTGTTCGGATAGAGATGGTAAAAACTACAACCCTGGCGGTTGCGCAATTTCCCTCCACTCATGTTTTTTTTGGTTGAATTTGCTACATTTGTGTCCTTTCCTGATCTGCACATCTGTAATTGCATCTAAGAAGTTTCCTATTTGGGTTTTTCTTGAGATAATATAGTATCCATAATTTAAAAAAAGATCATTTTCATTTTTTGGTTTTCTTATCTACTTACAACATGTCAACGTATTATTGAATTTTCTTCTCCGTTCTTCTACTTGCCTGTCTTGTTTTTTCGCAATACCTATTGGTTATGTCATCTTCTTCAGACTGTTCTGAATGTACATAGATGGTCAATGATATTATTAAGTGACTCATTAAAAGTTGTAACTTGTGATTGATATTTTTAACCGCTGAAGGTTGTCAATAATATCAGTATATCATAACCCTAAGAAGGGTCGTTGGTGGCACAACATCTGACATTCTCCTTGTTTTCTCTCCAAGCCTTCACGTTCTCACGCCAATCATGACGTCTTTGTCCTTCCTTCCTTTTGTTCAACATCACCTTCCACTGTTGCGAGGACTAAGCTATTTTCCCTACGTTTCCAGTGTTCATATTTCTTGAGTTTTCTCTTCTTAATCGTTTCTAAAATTCCCTTACACTCACTCGAAGAACTCTTCTCCACAACCACAGTTTGAATGCTTCTAGGTTCCTTTCCTTTTTCTTCCGAATGGTTCAATTCTCGCAACCATACATAGCCACGCTCAGGACAAGAGCTTAACCAGTTTGAACTGAGTGAAAGTATTTAGCTCTTTGCTCTTCCACATTTCTATTAGGTGCAGTGTGACAGTCTTGGCAATTCCCAATCTGATATTAATTTCAGTTCTATCTCCCTCATTAATGATATGAGATCCCAAAATGTTAAATCTTTAAACGTTCTGAATTTCTTCATCTGCCAATTTGATCTTCCCACTTTCATTCACTGTCATATAATTAGTCTTGGTTTTATTAATGTTTAGTCCATGTTCTTTACTGGCAATGGTTAGATGTTCTCCTATAAGTTCTGTTTCTTTCTTGTTGTTAGCGATCAATAGTGTCATCAGTATACCTAACGTTCCAAATGGCTCTTCCTCCAATTATCTTCTCAGGTCTATCGGGAAGGTTCTCTTCTACTGTTCTCATGATCTTTTCCCCCTAACTCGGGACATTTTTCTTTGCTGCTGTTTGCATAACATTAGTAAGCCTTCTTTCAGCTTCCTTGATGTTTGTTCTTCGGCTTTTGATCTCTCTAAGTCTTCGGTTAAATTTAGCCCAGTTAGTTTTGTTGATCTTAAGGTACATATGTTCTTTTGTCTTTTTTGACTTTGTTATCTCCAAATGGGATGACGATGGGAAGGTGATCACTACCAATACTATCTCCGATTTCCCATTTAGTTTTATCAATCAAGTTAGCAGACACGATGGAGATATCAGAGGAGCTGGTAATACCTGTGTCTTTGGTTCTTCGGGTGTAGCTATTATTGAGAAAACAGCATTTGGTTCACCTTAGTCTAATCTTCCAGCTATCTTCATCTTTCTCGGGAACCCACGAGTTTGCGTGGCAGTCAAAGTTCCCTAAAATTATCCAGTTTTAAAAAAAAAGAGCCAGTTAAGTGATCTAGGTGGCTATTCCTGGTCGAAGATATTTCTTTTGATCTTCATGTTTATATTAATCAAAGTGACGTAAGATTGTTCATTGATAGGTGGACAGTTATCGAAAATCTCAGAATTCTCGACGCACTCGCCGCAGTCTTCTCTAATGTAAAAAGTCACGCCGCCATCGAAATAAGTTTTGTCTTCCCTTTATGATTATTCATGCAATTTTTCTGGCTGCGATGTAGTAGCCTTTGATTTTAGGAGAATAGTCTCTTTTAGGAGATTAGTCTCTTGGATAGCAGCAATTTCTATCTATCTGATCGATATCTAATCTCTTGGAGATCTAAGGCCAGTCTGGGTTCGGTTC
The DNA here is from genome assembly GCA_034780595.1 of Parotoplana pacifica. Lineage (NCBI taxonomy): Eukaryota > Metazoa > Platyhelminthes > Proseriata > Otoplanidae > Parotoplana > Parotoplana pacifica. Next base: position 9,743 of record JAUYWI010077987.1, read on the forward strand.
GGGGCCTTGGATTCTCTTTTATGTCACCGTCCCTCAGAAGTAGGAGGTCGTAGTAGAACGATGCCCTTGATCTCTAAGCAAAAAAACGATTTCTAACTCTCGTGGGTTTGGTTTGTGATGGCCCTTCGCCGGCATTACCGTGTCCACTGTCGCCCCGGGGAGGCAGCCATCGTCGAACGTACCTTGAGACCTCGTTCCCGATACCAAAGTCTACCTGGCCTGCCGGAGTAGTATGACATACTCAGCCTTAACTCTTCGTTAACGTTTTATGCCGAGCTTCTCCATTGTTTTCTTCTTTGCACTTTTTTTGTTGGTGCTTCTTTGTTATCATCATCTCTGATTTTATTAAATATGGGGAAAATGAATCATTTATGTTATGGATATATTTTACTAATCATTCGGCGTATTTTGATAAAGCAAGTAATTTTTGTAGATTATTTTTGTATGATTGATTAAATGATTAAAATTTTAAACTACAAATTGTATGTGTGTGTATGTACATATATTGATACCTAAATAATTTTAAAGAATCTTCCTGTACGCATTTCTTGCTTACTAAGCCATTTTATTTAGCTATAAATAAATAAACAAAGCCTTCTACACAAATCTGACATGTTGAAAATAAACATTACAGTGTAGATTCATTAATGAACATCTATATGTTGTTTTGAAGTAACAAGAAATATTAGATAAATAATTTGTCGGGTAGTTTTCGACTACCAAAGCCCATTTGGAAAGCATGTGGCTAAAAACTTTCATTTAGAATTAGTTAGCACCAAATACCAATATATTTAGGTAATACAGTTCACAGAAATAAAATTTGACTTTGGATTATAACCGGTATGCAATTATTGAATCATCTTAAAAGTCTCAAGAGTAGGAAGAAAATAGAGCAATTTGATGTTACATATTGCTGCAAAAACCTGCAGATTGTTAACTCAAGCTATAAATATATAATTTATAAGTTGCCGTTAGCTTGAAAAAGTGTTTGGACTATCTCCAAAGAGCTATCTTAAACCTCTTCTATTGAAAAAAATAATACAAATGTTGAGATTTTGATTATAAATAGAGTTTAGACTTATTTCAACAATAATACAATACATCTTTTGTATTATTATTTTTTGTACTTAAAGCAATGTTTTTCTCATTAGTGATTGGATAACATTTTGTTTAAAATCTAAATATGTGGCTTCTAACCTAGAAAGAATCAGTTGCTACACCTTATAAGCAATGGCTGTACCTAGACAAAAGAATTTTTTTATGTTTAAACTCGGCATAGGTATATCTGAGAGGTGTAAGGTTCAAAGGAAATTATGTTCAAAATGGATGTTTAAAATCTGAAAATAGAAGGATCAGCCCTTTATCAACTTTTATTATTCTTGTTACTATATTTAAAATTATGTCAGGTCAGACTGCTAATGTTTGCTACTGGTAACATGTAACACAGTACTACCTACCTCATGGCCCGTTTTTCGGCGACTAAACCGTTAACCCCACTAGGCTTACTTAGACCCTACTAGGCTTACTTAGACCCCACTAGGCTTACTTAGACCCTACTAGGCTTGTTTAGTGAGAGGGTATACTCATCAGGAATAAATAGAAGACCTGTAAAGGGCAGAAGAATATTTTAGAGATCATCGGCCTTCACAAGGGTAACTTGGGGTCCCCAAGCGAGGACGGTATTTCTGTATGCAAAAGTTTTCCGGCCACCAAGTAAGGAGATGGTGTCCCCTTAAAACACTATTCAGAAGGCCATAAAACCACTGTCTAAGCGATGCCAAAAAACAATGCCTATCTACAAATTACACTTAAACAACTTGCGCCATGCAGATGACACGGTTCTCATAGCACAGTTCGAAGAAAAACTACAACGTCTTCTTGACAAAGTAGTGGAAGAAAGCAAGAAAAAGGTCTTACTATGAATTACAAAAAGACAGAAGCTATGGTAGGTACTAAGTAGGAAAGCAGGCCAACAGGTCAACTGAAAATTGGTAATTTGATCACCGACGATGGAATATGTGACTCAGAGATCAAGAGAAGGATCGGCATGTCAAAGCAAGCATTTCAGAAGTTGGAGAAGGTTTTGAGAGATATGAAGATGTTGATAGATACAAGAAAAAGTATTCTTGTTTGCTATGTTTACTCGATCTTAACCTATGGTAGCGAATGATGGACAATATCATCGCAAATGGAAAGCCGGGTTGAAGCTGCCGAAATGTGGTTCCTCAGGAGAATGGTTCGGATCTCTTGGGTAGACCACATTTCAAACGGAGAAGTTTTAACAAGAGCTTGAATTCTTGGGATTTGTCATGAGAAAAGAAGAATTGAAAGGGAGAGGGAGACCCCAATTAACATATCTGGGCAGTTTAAGTAAATGGATGCAGGTGCAGGTTCCCGAGGAACAGAGAGACAGCTACACAGTCCAGAAGGTGCTGAAAACCTGTAAAGATAGAGATTTGTGGAAGTCAATGGTCGCCTACATCCTAAAGGGGCATAGTACTTAGATACTTAAAATTATTGTTACTCAGATTGTTCTTGAAAAAGGGTCTGTTTTATACCCAAATTTTATGGCATTATCAAATTTTCTTTAGTTTAATTATTTAATTTAATTATTTTCATTTTCTTGTTTTTATGACCTCAACAATTTTATTTTGCACAAAAAAATCGTCATCGTTTTCTTCTGGTGATTTTCCACGTGCATCACTTCAATTTTAGTCTGACAATATTTTTATTTTTTATCGGAAGGTTGACTAGCTCTCTCAGGTCTTCTTATTCAATTTTTATACGTATCATCTGTTACCTATAAATATTTTATATAAAAATATAATAAAATAAAATATGTAATAGTAATAACATTAGACTTTTGAGCTCTAAACCTTCATATATTAAACTCTGACGCTGAACATGATAATGCAACTAATATCTACTTCTCAGTGGAAAAGTTTCATAATTAAAAAACTGATCAACAAATGTCAAGTTTAAAACCTTTGTAGCTGTCCTCTGTATGCTAATATGTAATATTCGTTTGTGTAGATATTTTTACATACATATAATACCTAAATGTAAGATACAAAATACTATCAAAACAATGTTTATGAGAAGAAGCATTTAAATCTCATGGACAATGGACAATAGTAAAAAGAAGTTATTAGCTTGTTCCTATGTAGGAACTTAAAGTCTCATAAATGCCAATTATTAATTTGTTAACACATTGTACAAAGCTTGCAAGGTGCTATCACTTTCCATTCATAAACTACATGTCCTATTAGGAGTGTCTATTCAGTGATACTAGCTAGATATATCATCACTTTTATTAGCTGCACCTCAGGAAAATAAGAAAACATGCATATGTGTTGGCAGGAATAGAAAACTTGAATAGATATATCACCACATATATTTGTGTTCAACATAGATAGTTTCTCCAATATCCAAAGAATGATTGATTTTAAAATACACGGAATCCCATTTACGTACCTACTTTCATTTCTGTTATACACTTGTAATTAGTTTCATAATTATCGTCGTTTAGTAATTTGTAAATATGCATAACTTACTTCGAGAGAAATGGCTAATCAACACTAACAACATTATGATGGATTTTTAATTGTTAAAAAAAATGAAATTTATTTTATATTTACTTATCCAAAGATTTTTGTCTACCATCTTATTATGTTTTAGCTTTTGTATACTTTTGTATACTGTCCTGGGTATGACACTAAACTGCAACCGCGACTGAGTAAGAGAAGTAGCACCTTACCCCAGAAAGGGCCCT
>JAUYWI010077998.1:0-13513 GCA_034780595.1 Parotoplana pacifica
GCCATGATCATGACCAGACTTTTCAATATAATCACCACCAATGGTGACACACTTTTCCCATCATTTGGTAAGATTTCAGACCCCATTTTCTAAGATTTTAATTTCATCAATATTCACAGTGTTTGCCATGAAGAGGCTTCTTTAAATTGGCAAAGAGATGGTAGTAGCTTGGTGCTAAATCCGGTGAGTACAAAGGATGTGGTAGCACTGTCCATCCCAGCTGTTGGATTGTCTGCATGGTCAAGTTGGCAGTATGGGGGCACATATTGTCTTGCTGCAGAAGTGGCTTTGCACTGAACTTACCATGCAGTCACTGTTTAAGTGCTGCTCGAAGATCATTCTTGATAAGAATGGAATAATAAGCACTGTTGATTGTAGCTCCTTGAGGCAAGTAATTGATCATGATCATTCCATCACAATCCCAAAAGACCATGATTATCACTTTTCCTGTAGAAGGTACTGTTTTCACTTTCAGAGGCAGATTTTCTCTGACACAGCACCATTGTTTCGACTGCTCCTTAGTCTCTGGCAAAAAGAATGGGAGCCATGTCTCGTCGACAGTGATGAGATGTGACCAGAAAATCTCTCCCAGTTCATTACTCATTTGCAATAATTCTTGGGAAGCTGCCACTCGGTTCTGCTTGTGCAAATCATTCAGAAGTCAAGGCACCCAGTATGCCATTAGTTTTCTCATTTCTAGGCAAATCTTGAGGATTTTATGAACTTGATGAGTTGATGCAATACCAGTCTGGGCAGCAATCTCACGGACAGTGATACATTGATTCTCAAAGACAATTTCCTTCACTTTATTTATCATTGCTGGTGTCACACATGTTGATGGACATCCACTTTTGGGATCATCCTCCAAAGACTCGCATACTGCTGCACCCATTTGTAAACGGTGCGCAGTTGCATGGCATTGTCTCTGAAGACTGCAGACAGCCGCCTCACAATATCTTTTGGTGGAACATTCTCTTTCCACAAGAAATAGACAATAGCCCACTGTGACTTCATCGCCTCATCTATTTTACACCTTCAAAATCAGACAGTAAATAAATTGTCATGAATTTATATTTTCTCTCAATGACTAATGCTTATGCTCTCACATCATTCACTCACAATGATTAGTGCTCACAAAAGCATTCATCTTTAAAAACTAGATTTCTTTTTTATAAGAAATGGTTTGGAATATTAACTCTTTATGAAATAATATTTGTTTATTATACTATATGTAAATGTTTAATGTTTGGTACTTGAGAAACATTTGATTTTCTTTCAAATGCATGTTTGGAATTACCCCACCTCAAAAATATTAAAATAAGCTTCTGTAATATACTTATGTACTTTTTTATCAATTAAATTAGCAAATTTTGTTTTAGGTATGTAATATAACATAGTACCCCTACATCCCCCCTAGATAAAGGGTCAAAATTTGGAAAAATTATAACTAATTTCGGATAAATGTTCTCTCAGAAGGCTTTATTGTCTGACACCTCAGTTTTCAAAATTTTCTGGGGAAGGACCCCCAAGACCCCTGCAACAGTCCAAGGTGACTTGATATTTTCAAAATAGTCTATTTCCAGTAATTTTTCTTGGTATAAATACAAGCTTTGAATAGTGCCATTACTTTGATGAAGTTAAGAAGTCCACTCAAGCCAGGAACTGAATATAGGTCTATATGCATTTTGCTTTATATATTTTTATTATTAGCTGTTTTGGTTATTATATATTTGACCTGCACCCACTGCTGTTACCTTGAACAAAGGTTACACAATTGAGACATGACCTGCACCTTGAGGACTTCAGTAGTAGTGCCTATGACCACTCTGAATGAGAGGAACAGGGGTCATATAATAGAACAGGACTTGTTATCAATTCACTATGCAGTCATTAAAAAATTATTTTTAATAGTATTACTGTTGTATTATATATATAATCTGACTATTTTGGCTAGGCAATGTCTTGTGACAAGGTGTTTTGAATGCCAAGTTTTTTGGTGACCCAGCAATCTGGAGTCAGGCTTCTTTTTTTATTAAAAAAGATTACTTTGTTTCATATTGTCAAATTGCCTTGACAGTTATCCAGACAATATAGCCAGAATCGCTAACATAACATTTCCACTTGGTACTTTCATCTAGATGACTAGATGTCTTGTCATCTAGACATTGAGTGAGATTTCTAGATGAATTTTTCTAGACATGTAGATGACAATGTTCATGCTATCAAGCCATCTAGATTGATCATCCATCAACAAGACTGGACATTTTTAATAGTTAGTTGAGCCTTGTTGTAGGCCCTACCTAATTATATTTATTCACAAGTCAATTTGGTTTATATTGCTAACATTTCTGATAGAATACAATAACATGGTTATGACAAAATAGTTTCAATTTTGACTGCATGTGGCTTCTGAAAATACATCATACTGTTTGTGCCACTATGATTTTACTATGATAAATGTTTTGATTATTATAATTTTTGTTTTACTCAATATCTATTATTTTTACATCAATTGGCACACTTGCTAGTATTAGTGTTAAAATCAAGGTTTAAATAATCATAGTAACACTTGTCTGCCCTCTTTCTAATGGCCCCTTTATTCCATAAATGATAATATATTTGTGTATTACCATAAATAACAGTATACTTGTTTATTACCATAATAGCAGTATATTTGTTTATTCTATAAATATAAATAGTTTTATATATTATATATACATTGAGAAATTAAACTTATTTGTTTCTTAATTTTGTATATTTTACAATAAATTAGAACACTTATGGAACAATTACAGATATTGAGAGTCTGTCATTCTTCGAAAGAAAGTCATTTAGCTTTCATATTGGACATGATACCAAACACAGACTAAAAGCAGCAATGTGTGTAATGAGTTAGAGAATTTAAATTAGCTATAGACCTGCATAGTTTAGCCTATGAATCAACACTCATGTCCATTTATGATGGACACTTAAAATGACACAGATTGTAGTAGCAAAAAAGCATAGTTATAGGATTTCTTATAATAGTATATATTTATATAAATGAAACACCCTGCAGTGAGATTATAGCAGTTTATTTTGATAATAAATACACACTAATGCTCAAAAAGAATGCTACACTTTTATTTTTATATTGTGTGCTATTGAAAGCTATTCATTTTTTATCTACAATTTGTAAAATATATAATTTAATAGTAAAACTTTTTAAAGATTATGCAACAGAACAATTAAACTTTTAGTTGAAAGCAAAATTGAATTTTTTATTAAAACGAGTCAACTTTTAACCTTGCTAAAATGTTATTATTCAGACATAAAAAATCAATAATTGCATTTACATTTCCCTAACAAAATCTCTATAGCCAAAGATAGCTAATAACATGTTTAGGACTATTGATTTTTTATGTCTGAATAATGAAATGTTATCAATGTTTAAAGTGACCTCACAGTTTTAATACCCAATATTACTTATTTTTTTCACTACATGAAAGATTAGAATATTTTCTTTTACAATGTTATTAAAAATTTTATTTATATAGTTCCCAAAAAAGTTAAGTGTTTCTTTTTAAGCATAAGTTAAGCATTGTGTAAATAATATTTGTACATTAATCTCCAGATGTGTAAGATTAGGATTGGCAAATACATTTAGATTAATTTTGTCTAAAAATGTTCATTTAAGTAATTAAAGTTTCAAATTGAGCAAAAATCGGTTCAATTAATAAACAGATAAAATTTACATTGTCAGTCCAACAGAGTTGAGAAAGTTATATCCAGATAATGTAGATTTATAAAGTGGTAAATAATTTAGTTTACTGTAGTTATACAGTAAGTGAATTTTTGTGCAGCTAATTTTTTACCATAATATATAACAGTAGTGCTCTGTGATATATTGAAATGCTTATTTGTGTATTTGTCACATCAGGTACTTTATTATATTTCCTTGAATTCTCCTCAAAGGAACTGTGTTTTAATTTGTAGGAAGTCAATATTTTGAAATTTATAATAGACTTGGTATTCTTCATATAACAGTTTCTAGATTTGGCATCTGTATTTCTTTCTCTCTAATTTATTTTCACAGGTATGCAAATCACAAATCATCACCTACTGGATGGTCGAATTTCATAATTTTTACTCACATTTTTCAATGGGAAATCCAGATATTTCTGTAAATTCCAATACTCAAAAGCGAACACTCCCAGCTTTGAACTCAATCCCATCAGACAGTATCGAACTAAACAATGGGGGAAGTTTACACTCTTCACAAGTGTCACGCCTGGCTCAAGATGCATTCGACTTGTTCATTCAATCAAGTGATATGCAAAATATAATCACCAATTTCCATCGACTGTGTGATTTATTGGATTTAAATCCGGCTGATGAACCACGTCATTTCTATCGCTATTTACGTAATAAGTTGGCTGGTTATTGGAATGCACAGAATTTATTTTTGATATTGGATAAACGAGTTAGCCACAAAGAGTACAAAAAGCAGAATGCTGCAACTAATATTCGGGTAAGTTTGATCTAATTTACTGATATTTTAGATGGATATTTCTAGTATTTTCTAACATATATTTTAATACTAATTGCATTTATACGAAGTTATGTTTTTATTATTGTTTCTTTTGATAATGATTAACAGATTTAATGTACAGTCCCTTGCAAAAGTTTAGGGTCAAGATAGAAAAAAACAATGAAAATACAAAATGTTATTGTATATAACAATGATGAATGAATAAAAAAATGTTTCAGACTACGCAATAGTCAGTATTTGGTATGGTAACCTTTATTTTCAATTACAGAAGCCAGACGTTTGGGCATTGAATGGACAAGAGATTTGCAGTAGTCTGGCGTAATTTCGCTCACCCAAACATTTTTTATGCATTCTTGGAGGGACGGCTTGGATATTGGTTGCATTCTAGCTACCCGATCTTTTAATACATCCCACAAATTTTCAATAGGGTTTAGGTCTGGTGAGTTCCCAGGCCATTGAAGAGTTTGAATGTCCTTTGAATTCAACCAATCTGTGGCCCTTTTGATCGGTGACAAGGAGCACCGTCTTGCATATATCTTTTAGTGTCGTGAATATTCATATGGAGTTCAGGGCTTGTCTTTGAGAACCTTGAGATAGTTAATGCCATTCATTGTTTGGCCTTGCGGTAGGAAAAATAATCCACTGCCTTTGGAAGACATACACCCCCAAATCATCTGTTTTGGAGGATGCTTCATTGACCGATGTACCGATTATTGTAGCGTTCATTGGATGGTCAACGAATATTTCTGCAACGTGTACCAAATTGTTCTATTGTGCTTTCATCAGACCACATGATATCATCCCAATATTCAATAGTTTTGTCCACGTGGTTTCTAGCAAATGACAACCGCTTTTTGCCATTTGTAGTGTGAGCTTTGGTTCGGTAGCTGGTTTGTAACTTTTCAAATCCTTTTTTAGTCTTCGACTGATTGTTGTTTTTGAAGCACTGATACCTGACTCATTTAATGTATTTCGAAAAGTAGGTAGTGACACCGTTAGATATTTTTGAACTAATCTCTCCAGAGTACGACAATTGCGAATATTTGTGAACACTGGTGGTCGTCCAGATCTGGGAGCATCTGTGAACTGGCCAGTTTCTCGTTCTTTCTTGATAGAAAGGTAAACTGCATTTTGACTCATATTAAAATGCTGCGACATTTTTCTCTGTGTCCACCCATTTTGTGAAATTGAGTTAGCTCTTCCCATGTCTCGAAAATAATACTAATAAGGAAAATCAATAAAATAATGATGAAATCCAATCCACCACACGAAAACGTTAGTTGAACGAAATACTAAAAATAGATTATGAGCCATACATGACCTGAAAATATATTTTAATGATTTAAAAAATTTAGTGTAAGCAACAAAAATTCTCTTCCATTTATTATTTTCGATGATTTTTCAATCTTGACCCTAAACTTTTGCAAGGGACTGTATATGAAAATATGATTATCATATTTTTTTCTGAGAAATTTTTCAGCGTCTAATTACTTTGTTGTTACTGTTAACCTATGAGGTTCACGAGTAAATTTTGTTATTATTTTGAATTTTTTGTATCAGATTGTCAATTTAGAATACGTTTAAAAAATAAATTCCAATTTCGAAGTACATTTAATTACATAGAAAATTGCTACAATCATGTATTTAAGAATCAATACTTTTAAGTAAATTATTGATAAATCTGCAATAATAAGTTTCAAGATGTCTATTTCTAGTAACAATAAATCACTAAACTTTGGTAGAAATAAATCATTATTATTGTTCTTATCTATGTAAATGTATTATATTTGTAGTATGTTCTAACTAAAGTTTAATTTCTAGTCGAACAAAAATTGTTCACTTAGCTATATATTTTTAAACTAAGTTCAAAACTACTTTGGGGGAATTATTTATGACAATCTCATGTATTATAATGGTTGTTGTGAAACACATTGATTAATTTACACATAACTGTCAAGTTAAAGAAGTGTTCTTAATCTTAAAGTTTGGTGACATGGTAACCAAAACACAAATGTCATAACTAACGTGACCGGTCATATTATTGAAATGCATTTATATAAAATGTCGTTATTTATATGTATATATTGGATGCTTATGAGTATCTATGTAATATGTTAAATTATTCGTATTTCAAACATATATTTTGTGTATCACTAAAGAATTTGAGCTGATCTTACATATGGCGACAGACAATTTCAGGTAATCCGGTTTGTATTAATCCGATAAGGTTTGGTCCAGTTATAACTGCTAGTTTTCGTTCTGAGGTCTTCTGTCAGTATTTAAGAAGGCCATGTTTTGGTTATACTTGATCATTTTAACCCACTTTTTCATGTTTAACAACATAACTACTGAGTTGCATTAATACCTAGATACACGTATGTAGTTTGATACGTTAGTTTATTTATTTGGAATAATCAATAAAAGTTATCTGTCAACTATCTGGACTATTCAATTTTAAAGAATTTTGGTTCAATTATACAAAAGATGGCTAGTTCAATGGATTTATTAAGTTCAATCAGATTAGGTTATGATGAATGTTAATAGATTATTGTTTTTCGGATAGGTAGTGTGATTACATTTATACTAATGTGCTGTTGGTTAATATAAATTCTAAGTTTGTTTTCAACATATCAATTGTTCATAATTATGTTTGAATTCATTTACAAATTATTTTACGTAATAAATTGTATAAATTTATGTATTGGTTATTTTTGCTTGGATAATATTTTGTCACATTTTATAAATATTTAACAGTAAATGAGACTCTATTTATCTCCAGGCCTTAATAATTGGAGCAGGTCCATGTGGTCTTCGATGCGCTATTGAGTTGGCACTTTTGGGTGCAAAAGTTGTTATTGTGGAAAAGAGGGAGACTTTTTCACGGTAGGTTTTTGTTATTCATTTAGAAAAAGTGTAGAGGTTTATAATTTTTTGTTAGAGTTTATTCCCCGTACAATGTTAATACCTATTTCACATTTTGAGGCATGGTACGTTTATACTACGAACAATAACATAGTTAGCTGATCAATGTTTAACTTTTTTTTAAATAATAAATAATGTGCTTTTAGAATTAGACAGTTTCAACTAAGAGGGTACTAAATGAAGCTGTCCCATTACTGAAATACATACATTCTGAGTTGAATTTAGTAACTCACAGAATCTGTGACATAAAATTACTTTCCAAACGTTTTTGGACATTGGCTATTTTCAATCATTTTTTTATATTATTGTTTTACTTATCTTAATTGGTACCTATACAGTTAGTTAACTTGTCCAAATTTTATATGACTGGTTTTCTTTCAGGAATAATGTTCTTCATTTGTGGCCTTTCTTGATCCATGATTTAATGGGGTTAGGAGCTAAGAAATTTTTTGGAAAATTTTGTGCTGGCTCCATTGACCACATAGGTAAGTTATTGTTTTTCCTACTCGAAGTACATTTCACAAATCTTTCAGTAAGTATTTGAATACGTATATTTTATTTTTGATTAAAAGAAACTAGGTCTTAAATTCTTTTAATAACTTATGGTGGATAAACATATTTTTACATATGTCGCGGATAAAGAAGGGAGGTGGCCACCCCGCAGATTTTCATACTTCCCATGGATGGATTGGGCTGAAATTAGGTACACAGGTACCTTGCAAAGATTAATCGACATAAGTATTTTTGAAAAAAATCGATAAGGGATACAAAAATTAAATTCGGAAAAACATTTGTCCGCCAATGGTTAATAAGTTCGTTTTAAATTTTATTTTATTTAAAGAACGTTTTAGACAATTTAAAAGAATATCGTCTATGTACAAAACTTCTATTTGCATAGAATATATTTAATGTGATTTAAGTAATAGGCAACACTCTATACATATTTATATAAACGAATAAACTCCAATTTTCAAGGTATCAGATGTCTTCAATGTATTCTGCTGAAAGTTGCGTTATTGTTAGGAGTGCAAGTTTTTCCCGGTGTTGAATTTGAAGGTTTCATAGAGCCTTGTGTTGGAAGTAAGTAGTTTTTCATATTTTGTACATCATTAGGTGCCTAGGTTCTAAACAGCCTGTCGGGCAGATAACAAGGACTTAATTTGTATCCAAAAAATGATTAATACTACTGTAGGGCACTTTGTTTTATAATTATGTCTGAAAACCAAGGGTAAAGTTACTACTTATAGTTCTATTAAGGGTTATGATGTAGGCATGTGACGGACCCTCTAATTCCTCTATTTTTACAGCAGTACCTCTATTGTCCTCTTTTTTTTAATAATCCTCTAATTCCTCTATTTTCATAATTTTAAGAAGAAATTTTTTTTACTGGATTTTTGGATATTCTATCAAATATGCAGTCACCTTTTTCTATTAGATCCATCCAGCTTATCTTAGAATTTTCATACATTTTCACATTTATAGAATACATCGCCTATATATTTATATAGACCACCATATATTGTTTGGGCTAAATACATTTTTATATTTACATAGAACAAGAATACTATGTATAATTTAGTTAAGAACTTATATCATCTATTGTAAATATATCATCCTATATTGGACAAAGGTATTTGAGTTAAAGAGTGCTGATGGATTACCAAAGTATCTTACACTTTCAAAATTAGTGAAAGCAGCTAGGTTCATTTACCATGGAAATGCAGATGTCGAACGTGGATTCTCATACAATAAATCATTAATGCGAATTACAAGAACTCAACTGTCTAACAAAAGCATAATTGCATTGCGAACTGTTAAAGATAGCATGAAATTATTTGGAGGTAAACCAGAAAATTTGCCAATTACTAAAGAAGTGATTGAAAAAATGAGTAATGCCAGAGCTAGTTACAGAGAGTATGTGGAGAATGTAATTTGGAGAAAACATGCGGCAGAGGCAGAAAAAAATTGAGCAGCAATTAAAGTATAACTTGAAAAAAAAAGAACATCAGAATTTAAATTGAAGGAGCTGGATGATATTGACCATACAATTCAAAGTGAAATGGATGTTGCAAGATCCTTAATGGAAGATTCTACAAACAAAATCCAGACTGCTATACAAAATAAAGTCAGACAAATTGCAGTTGCCCAAGCAATGTTTCAAAGTCTCAATAATAATACAAATTTAAAAAATATAAGATTTAAGTCACACATTTTGTAGACAGGCGCAGATCCACGATTATTGAAAGGAGAGTGTCTTACTATTGGAAGGCCATATAAGTTAGGTTGGCACTACTTTTTTGGGCAAACCACATAAAAATAGTTTTTTGTGATTCTTAAAAATAAGCTAATTTGTTGAAACTTAAAAAGCAACAAATACATAATTTGTGACAACATGTCTAATTATATTATAAGCATGCATTTATACTAAGTATATATATTTACAAGAAAAGGGGCACCCCTGTATCTGCCACTGCTAGATATTATTTTTGAGAGGGAACTGTCACAAATGCCTGTAACTGCCAAATTTTAGACTATGATATCAATTAGTAGGGATGACGAAGAAGAATGGGACAAAATAAGAAATAGCCACTGTGTAAGACCTTATATCACATATAATAATACTTACAATGATAGTCTCGATAAATGGTATCAATTTTAGGCTAAAGAACCCACTTGCTGTTTTAATATGAGAACAGGTCAGTTATAAAGCCCATTATGCAAGGTTGAGTTTTGGATATATCAACCAAATACTATTTGGCTAAGATTGCAGTTTTATTCAAAATCTTGTTTTATGTTCATACAAATGACAAATATTAGATTTAGTCTTTTTTTCTAATTGTAGGAGGTGTCCAGGGAACTTTATTTTTTATATGTTTTTAAACTTAATCATGCTAAAAAAAGGTTACAGTGTTAAGGTCCATGTTGGTCTTGTTTACCTGTGATGCTAAATTAACTGAGTATCACCAAGTTTTACGTTTGCAATTTCAATTTTGAACGTTCGGTTTATTACACATGTTAGCTATGACCTTTATCTGCTTGTGAAAAGATGCATTTTTGACACGCCTTGAGTGGTAGCGCTGTCAGTTTGTTAAGTGTTGAGCTTCCGACATGATGTTCGGGTGTCTTCATTTTCGAATGTCGGTCGTAAAACTTAATATATTGTTGAACTTTGTTGTTTGCTATGATGGTGCGAGATCTTTTATTATCTCCTGTTGCTAGCTGCTAGCTTACTGTCCTGATTTTATATGTATAAAACTAAACTGAAGATAGAATTGTACTTTGCCATCTATTATTTTACCTGCATATGTGTATAATTCTAAAATATTTTAAAGTGAGATTTTTGTTTTAAAAATGTATTTTTTTATCGCCATATATTTTAATATTCATTTTATCAAAACCTATATATATCTACACATAATGGATATTATCTATAAAGCAATATCGGTCGGTGCAAAATGGATTTGAGTTGTCAAACATAATAGTGATTGGTACATTGCTAGGATTGTTGTTCAATATACTTTGTCTGTCTGTACTTACCGTATCTACTTCTAGGTCGAGTTCAGGTTGTAAATTTTCTTGACCCTGTCAAGCTGGACGTATATTTGTCATATTTTAACTATTAAGGGATGTGTCTCGCAAATCATTTTAAGCTTGTTAAATGTCAATGTAAAAAAGGTGACATGATTTGATTTTATTATCTGTTTCGAGTTAAATGAGAAAGTTTCAGTTTTGTTGAAATTGATATTAGTATCGAAGTCAACACGGTTCTCTATTTAGTTATAGAATAATTTTTATTATAAAGATAGATAGTCTAAATTTTAATATACATATATGGTGCTGAATATGAGGTTCTTTATTTTATCTCCAATATCAGGTATGTTTTTTACAATACATATTTTTAATCGCCCAAATCAAGTACGAATTTTGAGAGAAAAATAGTTACACGATGAGTTACCAAACAATATATTAGAGATTTGTAGCATGCTAGATGTCATTTAGACAGCTATTACCATTTATCATTATTTAAATTCCTATTAAACATGTTCTACTAAGTTCCGAAATTCGATGAAGCACCTCATTATTCTATCACTTTTCAATAAGATTGTTTTGTTCAAAACAAATTTTTAAAATTGAAATGTATAAAGTACAGCAATTTTCATCATTTTTTACAAATATTACTAACATCTATTAATTACTCATTGCTACAGTCAGTATATCAACAAAAGTTAATTTATCTAAACAGTATCGGGTCATCGTTATGTGGACAAAATAGCTTGTTGTGTTGGATTTCTTAGCAACCACATTTTCCTAAATGTTGAATGTCATGGAATTATTGAGTATTTTGCATTTGATAATGTGCATTCTGGTATTTTAGTTTATAGTGGTACTTATTTCACCGCAACGGCTTGTATTTTCTCCGATCATTCAACTTTTCATAATAATTGTAGACCGTTAATCATAGATGGTTGAGCTTTTTATTCAGATGTCATTTTATTTAACCGGATATATCTTAATTTGATTTTCTGAACTTGAAGGCAGGAAATGTTCTTGTAGATGCTTTTCTGGTTAAATTCTTCTGCTGAAATTAGCTTTAGTTTTTATATTTTTTAATAGTAGGAGGAGAATTGTTTATAAATAGCTGCAATTTGATTGAGTATATTGTGTTCAACCAAGTCTAATATTTCTTTCGAAGTTAGTTGTTTTAAAAGGAATTTGCTGTTTTTTTCTTGTAATGATTGTTATGTTTTTTCGCAATTTATGTGCATATAATAATTATTATTTCTAATCTATACTATTCCATGGCTCTTTTTGTTGATAGAATAATTTATATAGTTACAAATCTAGCCATCTTGCATGTATAAAATTCACTGGTTTTACATACTGCTATTGAATGTACATAAGTATTACTCATAGAGCTTTAGTAATATTTTCTAGAATTGTTGTTTCTGATATACCTTCTATTCACTATTTTTGTATTGTATTCTGTAGCAGTTACGTTAGGTAGTAACCAACCTAGCTTCTTTATTCATTATTTTGTGCATAACTTTTAGTTACAATAGCAATTGCTGGTCATCAAAATAATATGTAGACATTTAATAATTTATTAAATGTCTTCAATCTAGTACTAATTATTTTTAATTGCTGGTTCACGTAGTTCATTTGTACAACTACGTCGTGGTTGTATATTATGGATTAGCTTCTCTAATTTTGTTCTTTTTTTGTAGTGCTTACAGTAATTTTTTAAGCGACATTGGGGTGGGAGCAATTTGATCCGCATGTTGAAGAAGACAAATGCGATTATCTAAAAAAAATACAACACTAATCAAGCTAGCTGAATTTTGTAGTACTTGTCTGATTCTTTATGAACTTGTATGTCTATTTGCGAAAATGCCACACTATATAGTTATATGAGTGATGTTGTAAATTGGGTAGCTATAAATGTATAAATATGGATGTGACTTCTAGGTTCTTATTTTTATGTAGACAGTTCACCAATTTATTTCAACCAGAGCTAGATGAAATCAGAAGTTGGTTGACAATGATCTCTTCTTTTGTAGGAACTTCCTCAATATGGTTACGGAAGAGCTTAAGAATCCTTACAGGTGAGTGTATTATATCTTACCATTCATATATGTTAATTTAGTGGAAATGATTTTCGAAGTATTGGGATATCTTTGCAAGTTGATAGGATCAACTTTTCTTTTCAACGAAAACGTAGTTAAAATTCACGAGATTTTCAACTACCGTATTTAAATAAACACCCGTGGGGTTTTTGTCGAAATATTTATTCAAGATCTGGCGTTTATATAAGTAAACATTGTGTTTTAGCTGTAGTACTTATTGTAGTGTTTAGACCACAGAGTAATAGTTATATAGAGATCCGACTCTTTATAAATTCCATAGAAGTTAAACATCCTAATCTATTTATCAAGTAAAAATAAATTGATTTCTTCTACTTCTGTTAGTAGTTGACCTAATAAATAGGTTGCTAAATATAGTTGATACTATCTACTAACAGTTAGTATAAATCACAACTTAGCGCTTAGATTCACCAGCGCC
>JAUYWI010078009.1:0-13512 GCA_034780595.1 Parotoplana pacifica
CAAGTCAAATCCAATGTTGGGAGATTTCAATGCCAAAGTAGGGGAGGGCAGGGGACTTACTGGTGGCATTGGACGCTACGGCCTTGGAACGCGAAATGAAAATGGGCAAAGGTTAGTTGATTTCAATACAGCAAACAAGCTAACTGTCATTAATACTCAATTCGAACACCACAAGCGACAACAATATACATAGCTTTCGCCAGACAAGAAAGAACCGGCTCCTCTGCTCTCAGAAGTGCAAAATGCCATCAAGAAACTCAAAAATAACCAATCCGCAGAACTGGACGGTTTTCCAATAGAACTCATCAAATACTCAGGTGACTCGGCAACCAAAACTCTTTGCAATCGCTGTGTGCATATCTGGAATACAGAACAATGACCCGAAGCTTGGAAAGAACAAGAATTTGTAATAAAGCAGGTATTCCGAAAGACTGTGGTAACTACCGCACTATTGCGCTCATACCTCATGCCAGCAAAGTTTTGTTAAATAGTTTGCTTGACCACATGAAGGTAACATTTCACAGAGAACTCCCAGATGAAAAAGCTGGTTTCGGATCAGGAAGAGGCACCTCCCTCAAACACGCTGGCAATTCTGCAATCTGTCAAATGGAGCCATCATCACCTTCATTGACTATAGCAAAGTATTTTATAGCGTTAGCCACAAACAAATCTGGGGAATCTTATCAATGCTTGGAAGATGACACTCGATTAAAACCAAACCACAAATATTAGATAGAATAATGATCACTTTTAAGTGTTTCCTGTCGACAAAGGTGTACCTCAGGGATCTATCTATCTTATCATCTCAACATTTTAATATGTACACTGAACAGCTTATTAGAGAAGCAGAAATTGAGGTGTTTGGCATAAAAATCGGTGGAAAGCAACTCAACAATATTAGGTATGCCGACGATACAGCTTTGATAGCATGGAAAGAGGAGCCTCCTAAAATTGAATGCAAAAAAGATACAACAGTTATGCGAATTGAAACAGGGCTATCAACAAATGGAAGAACACAAGTGGATGGGGAGACCACTGATCAAGTGGATAGGTTCAAATACCTAGGACTGAGCTAGAAAAATGATGGAAGCTGCCTGCCAGACGTAAGAACGAGAATTGTTATGGCGAAAACAAAAATGTGTGAGATGGCCTGCATTTGGAAGGACCATGCTCTGCCAACTCAGTTGAAAGTGAGGATGGTGAGAGCCCTGATTTGGCCAATCATCTCCTATGGTGCAGAAGGATGGACCTGGCTGAGGAAAATTTATCAATGCAGCAGAGATATGGTTTTGGAAAAGACTTCTGAGAATCATCTATAGAGATCACAGAACAAATGCTATCATCTTTGAAGAGCTATTAAGACCTATTAAGACACATTCGAAAAAGGAGGAAACTACCTTTTATGGACACCAATGTAGCGATAGGGTTGCAACCTCACAAGAGCAATTTTGCGAGGCAAAATGGAAGGCAAGACGTCGAAGAGGTAGACGAAATATTCAGTATCTTGAATAACATCAGAAAATCATCTAGACTCAGTATGAATTTAGTCAACTCTACAAAAATAGAATCGCAAAGCTTGGAGGATCATTTCAAATGGGGTCTGCCGAAGCTCATCATCATTCGTAACGGCGCCAATTCTTGGGCGACGTCGTGCCATGGGGGATATCACTTTCTATTAGAGCTTTATTTCAACAAACGAGGTTATTTGCTATATGTATGTATAACAGGGCTGATAAAATCATCTTGATGAGTTTTGAAGCATTTACTGAAACATGCAATAGTTACCGACTGGCATATTGGTAATTTAAACTGAATTGCTATCACTACAGGTGATGTAAAATCAATTTAGAAAGTGCACTGGAGGTAAATATATGCTTGTGCCTATATGCTGTATTGTGTTGGAGTTCCTGAAATATTTTACTATTGTCGATCCAAACTGTTCGCTAGCGGCAGGAACAACGCCTAATAGGGACATTATAATATTCCCAGTTAGTTGAAGTTTAAAAATGTCAGAGTAGACCCAGAGGACAATAATATTAAGCATTGTGTCGATTGCTAGTAGCCCATGACTGTAGCATCACTATCCGTTGTAACCATGTTTGTTGTAATGTAGCGATAGCAGGTTTTAGCATCCTTTTTCATCTTTTTACTGTTGAGTCCAAATAAACGACACTGATCGGGTGCCATACTAAACCGCCACCACCGTTTTTCAGCTGCTGTTGGATGAATTGTCAGTGTTAGGCTGTAGAGTGTTGGCCCACTCGTATGCGAACACCCTCATTTCTTGTAAGCAAGCTCCAGTAGCAATTGATAACAGAAAAGAAAACAGTGACGTCAACCGACGGCCTAAACGCCTTGACGAGGCTCTATCCGAAATATACTCCTAGGGCGCTCCCACAATCAGAAAAATGCAACTATCAAAGCTTATTAAACGTTACAAAACATTAGTGTTTATGGCTACCTCCTTGTTTCCTGTCATCCGGACAATGATCTGACATTACTCTGCCGAATCAATATCTTCCAGGACGAAAGTAAAGAAGGCATCTTTTATGTGATCCCTGACTGATTCTAATCAAAAGTATTTAAACGACTTGTGATGTACACATATTATTTGTAACACAATGGTGAGTAAACACTAAAAGCGGATATATCAATGCCATAAATGAAAGTTCCTACCGACAAAAGTTTTACTTCAAACCCACAACTCCACAAATTAGCCCAGAGTAGTGCTTCATTACCTTATTGTGCTTCGCCTAGTTTTGAATATAAAAGACCTAAAGACACGTTCATTTTTTTAAAATCAGCCTACCCGCAAGTTGTTTACTGTATTGATAGTGATCAATCAATTTCCAAATTTGAATATCTAACCTCAGAGAGCATTAATTTCATCGACTAATTTTTAAAATGCTGTAGTTTTTTTTTCAAAAATGTATATCTATGTCCCAAATTTAATGCATATATTCCCTAATCCCTACCACATATGTAGACATATAGCAATATCAATGAGAAATTTCAAACCAAAAAATGTTATAGCATTTGTCTCATTACTTTTGGAACACCCCTCGCAGATACTTTTAGACATAAAATTGTAGAATCGAAACTTTTTCTCAAAGTTGGCAAGTGTTATGGAATGGGTCGTTGAATAAATTTTACCGTCCTTTTGAAGACATTTTTAAAAATCATTTTTTATTTAAACCTAGCAATTTCAAAATTTTACAATTATAAATTTAAAAAAACTATTGTAAAACATCAAAGACACCTAAATTTAAACAATGCAACTAAGATTTGATAGTTTTACAATGTCGGCCGATCTTCTTTTAACATTTTAAAGTTCTTTAGTTTAGTTTTATACATCTTTTTAAATTTATAAAATTGTTTTAGTGTTCATTATGGCTATCTCTAAAGCATATTTATAATAGAATTGATAATAGACAAAAATAATCTTCTAAAAGCGATCATTTTCAAATAACTGTATCATTAGGGATAGCTGTATTAGACACATACCTATCAAGAGAGTAAAGCAATTTTAATTCTTCCGAACTGTATACTCATATTAAGAAATCATAATAAATGAAGAAAAATGTAGTTTATTTTTAATATTTTGCAACACCCTAAGGAGCAAGTACTCAAGGTTTTGTGTGCCACTAACTTTATTATGGTTTTTAAAGATCAATTTTTTATATCTCTGAACCAATTGATTTGAACTTATAAGAGAAACATATTCAAGGTCATAGGTTACATGACCATTTGTTTGGATCCAGCTCAAGGGCCGAAAACATCCATTTTGAATAGAATAAAACTAAACACAAAGGGACTTTTAATATTCACTGATTCAACTATTATTTAGCTTTTTTCAGTTTAGTTACAACCCCATATTTGATCTCTAATTTGACCTATATAGTAGGGCCAACAGTTATTGATATTTCACATTTAGGCTTATAATTTAGTATTTGTGATAGATATGAATACAATTTTTTATAATTATATCACTTAATTTAATATCTTTAAAACACGAATTTTGTAAATATCTATTTCTGTTGCTGAAATTTTATTTTAATATCATTGAAAAATCAATAATATAAAATATCTCAACAACATTCATTGAATATCAAAGTTCTTATTATTGTCAGTTCTGGTCCGTTCAAATCTGATGTTTTTGACCCTTTGAGTTGATCGAGAGTAAAGGTCATGTGACGTATGACCTTGAAATTTTAAAACTATATATATTTTATAAGTTCAAACCAATGTTCCAAGTTTCAAAGCAGTTGATTCAGTAGTTTCAGAGATATGAAAAATTAAAAATTGGCCTTTAAAAACCAGCCTAAAGTTAGGTGGCAAACAAAACCCTTAGTTGACAGTCCCTTATTATAGTACGTACCGGTGACGACCCCTTTTACAAACAAAATTTAAGACAACTCTTTTTCTTCTTAGCAAATAATATTTAACAAATGATATACATATTAGGTACAAAAACTCGAATTTCTAACAAATAAGAAACATTATCAATGAATTTATCTGTACATTGATAAAAAGTTTTTTGTTGAAACATTATATTGGAAAAAATCAGTTTCTAAATTAGAAACTTGTTTGCCTAAGGAAGAACAGTTATTTATGTATACATAGGTAATTATCTACCTAATGTTTGGAATTTATTTAATTAGGAATGTGTTAAATAATTTTGTTCCTTGGATACATTGTTTTTAAATGTAATCATTATAACCCAAACATGACGAGGAGATAAAAATGAAACAAATAATTGTATTAAGTTCAAAGATTTTACATATCTAATAATCTTTGGATAAGTTTTGGACAAAATTAATCTGCCATTTTTAAAACAATAGTTACTTTTTACTACTTTCATCAGGTTTGTGGCCTGATTTTTTAATGATAGACATACAAAAAGGGCCTAAAATACATGCATGTTATGAAGAAGTCGGAAATTGTTAAGTCTTACAAAAGAAAAGAATTTACTGCCGAACTCAATATATTTTTTTTAATATTCTTTTAATTGGCATAAGTATTTAAAATAATGTGAAAATACAGGGTGTTACAGAAGTAACCGATGAACCAAATTTATTGTTGAAAGTTTTAGCTGAAACACACTATGCAATTCATCACCAATTGCCGATGAAATCTGTATTGAACTTTTGAAAAACCTTTTAATCCATTCTTTTAGTTAGTAGGTATTGTCAATTCTATGACTACATGAACTCTCTTATAACTTTGTATACGAAAGTCTATTGGATTTAAATCTGGAGTCCCAACAGTCATAAATTTGATCATCAAGTGCAATACAAAATCCTGATCAATTCTTTTCGTTTCAACAAGCAAAAATTAAGATTTTGTCGGTTACCTATGAAATACCCTATAGATAGGTAGGAGGTATATAGAAGATTAAGGAAAATTAAAAATTAATTTAAAATTTCGTAACAGAAAATATACCAAGTTAGTTACCATAATCTCAGTAAATCAGGATTGTATTATATTAGTCATCTCATCAGGATAATAATATTTAATGATAAACAATGTAATTAAAGCTAGAATTTCTATAATTGTTGTTTCAAACTTAGTTTTGATAAATTCTATTGATTTTCTTACCACTGAATGTTTTTTAGATAGCTACTCATAACAAGTAACTACTTCCACTTTTGTTACATTCAGATATTATATAGAGATTGGGGGAAAGTCTTTGCCGAAATTTTAAAAAATTTGTTTTATTTGTATTAATTATTGAAAAATAATTACCGACATTTAAGTATTTCCATAATTTAGGTCATGAAACAATGAACATAAGATACTAATTACACATTTGTATCAGATAATCATTCTTTTATAGTTGAACTTTTTCAACCGGTATTATAACAGATAGATTTTTTGGCTCTTTAATTTGTCATCTAAGCCATAATATCAATCATTAAAAAATATTTTTGATAAAAAAGTATCCCTACAAGGTATAGCGTAGTACTGGCTTACTGATAAAAAGTAAATAAGTAACAGTCATACAATAACCATTTTTAGTTTATGGAATACTAAATTCTATTTTTAAACCAACTTTTAATATAGACGTATGTACAGGGTGTAACGGAAAGATATACTCGTCAAGCAAATAGTCAGACTGAGTCCTGTAGGCAAAACAAAAGTATTCGTAAGTAAAAAAAAACAGATTTCAGCAAGAGGTGAAGAACCGGGCCCTTCTCATATGGAAGTGTGTGTTACATGAAGTCGATTGATTTATAGCCATTTCATGTTCTGTAGCGACGCTTATATGAGCATAAGTATACCCAAAAAGCCAGTAATACAACAACAACAACCTCACAAAACTGTGCAAAATCGTAAAAATCGTTTCGGGTTTTGTGACTACTTGAAAATTGGGATGAATATGATTTTACCCATGTGGTATGCAGCGATGAGTATTATGTGTGGTCGGTTATTGATATTGTGATGATATTGTGGAAGACAAAAGATATAGTCCATTGGTATCCCATTCCCAGTGCATTGTTATTTATCTTTATTTTTTGTGAAGAAAATGATCTGGGTGATAAAGGAGAATGGTGAGTCATGGACGGGGGATTATTTCAGAAATATACCTACTTCTCACACAGACAGTTATCCTTTTTTTGAAAAATTGAGATAATGTTCTTGATGTTAAGCAAGTAACATTCCTGCACGGTAAAGCCCCTTGTTTCAAGTCATTAGCTACACAACAGCTCCTAGAAGACAATGACATCGACTTCTTTAATAGTACCCAGTGGCCTGGAAATTCCTCAGACCTGAATCCTTGCGAGCATATTGGTGCTATCATTAAAGACAGAGTTGAAATTCAAATGCACAAACAGCGTAGACCACTATTCCATCCAAACTCTCCATAATGTTTTGAACGCAGTTATGTTAAATCTTCAAGATGACACTGACCTTTTGAAGTGTTGCTTGATTCCTTTCCTAGTCTATTGGAGGCAATACGTGAAGCTCGTGGAGTGCATACTGATTATTGACTCTCTATAGCACATACATATCTATAATTGTTTCTGTAACTAATGTATATATAATATATTATCATTATCATGATCATCAGGTTCCCTGCTTCATCCGAGCGTTGGAGATCATGGTTCATCAAATATTTCTATCCATAGTCGTCCTTATTACCTCGACATTTCTCTTTTCTCAATGAATCCACTCCTTTAGACTACTAATAAAGTTCTCACGAGGTCGACCTCTACCCCCTTTAACCAAGAAACCTGCCAGTCACAGCCAATGTGTCAATTCCACCTTCTCTCATAACATGTCCGAAAAAAACAGCTTGTCTTGTTCTTATAGTATGAATCAGTGATCTCTTTACACTTGCCCTCTGTAAAACACTTTCATTTGTCTCGTGTGCAATATGTGGCACTCGGCGCATGCGCCTGAGAAACCACATTTCTGCAGCCGATATCAAATTTGGTCATTGTCTAGGTTACACTTCTATAGGTCAGGATCGACATAATGTAACAGTTTTGCAGATGTCTTTTAAGAGAGATAGGAGTATTACGATCTCACAAAATGAGATACAACTTCCAGAACTAGCCAAGACAATTCTTCTGCTGATCTCAATCTTCTTCTTCTTTATTTCTGGACCCATTGGTCCGACTACCTGTTCGGTAGTTGATCACAGCGACAAGAGCACTTAAACCTGTGACCCAGGAAAGTGTGTGCATTTCGCAAGCTACACATGGTGCAGCCAGTACCCATCGGTCACCACGGGGGGCGCAACACATTAACCGGCAAATGACAACCTCTTCACGGCCCTTGGGCTAAGACCGGCTCCCATGGGGACACCTTGACCACTCATCAGGCGGGTCGGAGGTGGGTTGTCCAGTCCCTGAGCACTTTCGGAACCCTGTCCACCAAGTAACTTAAAGTGTGTCACGACCGGGGTTCGAACCGGGTACCTCCCGATCCGTAATCCAGCGCGCTACCCACTCGGCTACCGGCTGCTCAGACAGTAGTTACTCGTTGACGTTGATGAGAATATTGACTGGGTGTTTCTTGATGTAAATTTGTTCAATAGATTGGCGTTTTATGTCGTTCCTGAAGTTTCCGTGGAGTATTTCCCATTGGCAACACGACGACGAGCCGTGGGTGAAGACTGTTGAGTTGTCCATGTTGTTCTAAGATTCTTTGACCAATGGACCTCTTAGTTTCTCCAATGTATACCATGTATATCACGAATTTTGTATTTCTTTTCCATATACAATTAGTTATCTGTTGACTAATTCTATAAACTTTATTTGGAACCTATTTATACTTTGCATTGCAGGTAACGTTGCCCATTATATTTAGCACAATAAATTTACCCATTTTCTAGCCATCTACAAATATCTATTTATTTAATAGTAAAATTGTTATTATTAAATTTGGTATCTCACAAACAACATTTTTTGAGATTTGCTTTAAAATTAAGAACTTAAAATGCCCATGGTAATGCTAAACCTTTTAAAAAGAGTATTATATTACTGATTCATATAAAAATTAAATATAAGGCTTATAATATTCATACATTCTCATTAAGTATCTAAAATGAATGTAAGAGGGGTAGGTAGAATTTTTATAAAGGTAAGAGAAAATGAATGTTTAAAATTATACTGTATTGGGTAAGGATTGGGAATGTAGTTCAGTGCATCTAAAAGCCTTGTTAAAGGGTCGGTAACTGTCAAACGGCACAAACCTCGGAGAAGCGACATATAAACCAAAATATTGAACTTACCTATGGACATGTTAAATCCAGTTCTGGTAACAGAACCATCTGTACGAAAGCGAATGATATTTGTTCTATTTTCTAAGGTTATCTGATTTGCAGGTTTGACACAAATTCTAGTTCCATCTGAATTTAAAAGTAGAGTTTAACAATTGGAGATATTGCAATTCTTCAACCACCTCTTTAGCCAGATTGTGAAATATTCCATATAAAATATAATTTACATGCATAACGAAGGAAGAAATTCCTTTAAAGTATAATAAATGATGCGTTGATTTCAGAAATAACAATGTTGATGCCTCTAATAATAAACATTTTCAGTTGTTTTTCTTGTGAATCACAGAGAATACCAATGTTCACCTCAGATTTACTTCAAATTTTTCTATAAGTTCACTAGGGAATTAGTAATACAAAAACTATATTTCACCAATATTGCCTAAGTAGCCTTAAACTCCAAACTAAACATTCCATGCGGCCCAAATTTAATTTTTACATTTAAAAAGGCACTGGAATTAATGCATTAGAAACGGGGATGCTCTACTTTGTGATCTATTAGGCCCAAACCCCGCCATACTAGTGCAGGTCTGCAACAAAAGAACTGTCAGTGAATTCACACAAATATTGTGTTATTTTCTGTGAATCACATACATTTTGAGTTGACACACTGTGCTAAAAATATGTTTCTAACTTCTAAATTTTTATAATGCCACAGCTTTATTTTTGCGAGTAGTTGTCCAAATAAAAAATAAATAAAACGTTGGAAGTTGGGTCAATATGAATGTAAAAACACGTTTAACAAATGATAAACATTCTTTCGAAACATTAGGTGAAAAAGTTACTATTGCTAATTTAAATTATTGGTTGTATATTTTAAAAACAGATGCACAGACATGCTATTCGAGATTGAATTTTGCAAATTGTATAAAACAGCCACAGAAGTTATTTAAATTATTTAAAAAAATTATTACAAGAAGTCTGTAGGAAAATATATATTAGTCTTTTTCATTATAAAATGCCTAATTCGGAACGCATATGAGTTATCAGTTTTCAGTAAAGCAAATCAATTTTTTAAATGACGATTCATCATTTTACCATTTGCCAGTAAAACTGAATATGCAATAATAATTCGATCCAAAGGCGACAGTTAAAGATAAGCTAAATGCTAGATTATTGCGATGTGTTAATTCGATCATTAATTTAAATGAATTTTCCGTCATGACGTACATATTGCAGCAGCTGACTTTAAGGAACACTGTAAGTATAAAATCGGAGCAGCATTACTTACTGATTTCCAGGTAGTCAGTGCTACAACTTTGCAGGTCAAATGTTCCATGAAAGTTGATGAAAGCAACACCGGAAACAATCACGGTGGTGTAGCAGTCCAAATTGTTAGTATAGTTTGTTGGGTAGTTTGGTGACGTTATTATGAAAGTTGACCTTCGCCACACATGAAGGTCAGTGATGTTGTACGTAATACTGCACGATTTAGCTAAATACAAAAGTGAAACCGATAAAAACTCCAAAATGTCACTTTCTAATATTAATGCTTAGAATGTGCAGGCAAACCATAAAACCTGGTAAAGGAGAGGACATTTTAAGAAATTGAAATGATAATTGAATCAGAAAATTCGAAGTTTTAAAATGTTTCCAAACTAAGTCACTACCTAGTATTGTCATAGCCATAATATAATGCCAATTAGCAACTGTTGCTAAGTATTGTCATAGCCATAATATACTACCAATTAGCAACTGTTGCTAAGTATTGTCATAGCCATAATATAATGCCAATTAGCAACTGTTGCTAATCATTGATATGGCCATAATATAATGCCAAGGTGACATCAAAACTATAACCACATGAAATCTTAAATGTAGACTCACACTAATATTATTCTAGTGCATGCATATTTAAATCAAAAGCATTGTTAGATATGTATAAGTTCAAATCGAAAATATGAAAATTATAAATATAGTGACCAAAAGTTTTTTGCCACTTCTATGGCATAACCATTAATTTTATAAACTTTCCCACACTTTAAGAAGCTAAAAAATGAAAATACATTGATCAGTGGGTAGAACTTTGTTATGAGTACAGGCGAATTAGTTAGTTAACTAGTTTTATGTAATTACCAAAGTAGTTCGAATTCTTATTAAGTCCGAGTATTATAGGTCAATTAAAAGTTTTTAAACCTTGGTTTAGTTCGATTCCGGAACTAGAAACTATTTCACCAGATCGGGGCCAAAATATTGCACCAAT
Source organism: Parotoplana pacifica (assembly GCA_034780595.1). NCBI lineage: Eukaryota > Metazoa > Platyhelminthes > Proseriata > Otoplanidae > Parotoplana > Parotoplana pacifica. The sequence continues at coordinate 10,989 of JAUYWI010078009.1, forward strand.
AAGCACGAAAAAAACATAATAAATGTACATACATATTTGTACTGTTGTACCTAGACAATAAAAATGAAATATTGAAGTGATTAGAGCCACATTCTTACCTCAATAGTTTTTTAGATTTATACTAGATCAGGATCAAAGTAATCCAAATTGATTCTGAAAGCTACTGGAAGCTATTTGACAGGTGGTTGAGGAATAAAAATTTGCTCTAATCACTTCTATATTTCACCTTTGGTTTCTAGGAACAACATGTCTTCCCAATAATATCAGGAGCATACTATGGTACTACTTACATGCACTTAATATTCTTTATTTAACCTTCCAGTAGATCTCAGAACCGGTATAAATATTTTATGAACCGGCAATGGTTTTCCCAAAAATAATTTTATTAGAAAGATATAAAAATCAACCGCTGTAGCAAGAGAGAATGAAGGTGAGATGTAAATTGTGCTGATGGAGAAAGAGAGAGTTATCCACAGAATTGGGAGAAACTAAGTTCAGTGTAAATTAAGCAGGCATACCTATGGTAAATTAAATGTCTTATTAAAAGGGCCAGTGAATGCAAAGATATGGCAATGACACAAGTTTCAAAGTTTCATTAAAGCATATAATAAAATAAACAATGTTAACTTACCATACGGGTATATATACATCTTAAAACCAGCCTTGGTAATCGAGTCATCTGTATGAAACCGAATGGTTGTTGTGCCAACTGGTAAAACAATCGGCATTGCAGGCTTAATGCAAATTCTTGTTCCATCTGAATATAAAAATAAAATTATTAACAATCAGAAACTATATTCCATTACAATTCATTATACATCTCTTTAAATAGTTATTGAAACAGCTAAAATAAAATAAAACCTTAAAAATTAACTGTCATTTTACACATATATGTACATAGTAAATAAATAATCTGTTGTCAATAAACAAAGTACGTTTCAACTCGGAGCAGCTTTACTCACAAACTTCCAGATAATCAGTATTACAATCTTGCAGGTCAAATGTTCCATAAAAATAGATGAAAGCAACTGTAGGCACATTGACATTGTAGAGGCAGTCCAAATTGTTAAAATAGGTTTTTTCGTAGTTTGGCGATGGTATCTCAATATAAGAATATTTAGTCATCTCAAAGTCCCCGATGTTGTACGTACCACTACACGAGGCAACTAAAACATAAAAAAGGGGCATAATATTTCCCAACTGCCACTTGCCAATACCATTGCATAGAATTTGCTTTGCACCTGATCAGCATATTTTGAGAACCTCAAATAAGAACAGGACAGGAAACGGTAAAACCCATGATAAACTACTTCTAGGCTGATTATTGAAATTTATCTAAGAAAAATACTCCACAGTCAATGTCCTTAATAAGTATAAAAAATACTAAATTTTAATTGGTTGATGAAGTAGTGCCCATCCAATGTTTTATGTTCAATATATAGTCGTGTCCAACAGTTAAAATGGGCAATTTTTAACTGAAACAATTTGTTAATGTTTTGATCTTTTATGTAGCACATAAATGGGCAATTCTTTAAACAACATTTTTATAACTTTTTTTGGAGAATATAAAGCTTCTCGGAAATCGAATCTGAGTAATTTGCCCAAATTTGATAAAATTAAAATTCAGCTGTTTTAGTGCAATCCAAAAAAAATTATTGTTTGACTAACTAGACGCCCGTTGCAGCGCCGTCGATAGCAAAATTCTTTCTCAGGATCCTCTAGATCACAGAGTAAATATCCCTACATGGAGTATCCCCTCAACCACTTTGAATGTATGCACCGGTGATTTTACAATTACTGACTAATTTTGATATTCCGAATTCAAATCTATAATTATTATCTCGCTAAAATGTTGTCTTGATATATTTCGGGTTACGTACTACTTTTAGGCGACACATAAGAAAAAGTAGTATGCAAAATTTAAATTATTTTTAGAATATAAAATAACTATATTTGAATTTTGAACCTTTGGAAAATAAATATTTCATATAAAACTGCTTATAATTTGATACAAAAGAACACGATTATATTTTCAGTAAAAAATTAATTACTGTAAAACTAAAAACAAATTTGATACAAAATTATGGTTACTAATTGCACCAAAATAATAACAAAACACATCATAAATCTATAATTTATACAATTAGAATCATATGAAAGCAGATATAAACAGATATCAATTACAAAATTTATCTACATAATTATTATTGGAATTTGTAGCTTCTAAAAAATAAAATGGTAACAAACGAAACAAATTACATAACATTTTGAATTTTTGTAGCTTAAAATTATATACTACTTCTATGCGACACGACACGCAAATTTATAAAATAGACTGAGTGGGTACTCTATGTATTGTTACTCTATGCTCTAGATCTGCTGAACTTCTTTAAAAGCCATTTGTAGCATTCACGCTTGGTAGGTGCTGCAATGACACCCGGGCCAACTACAGGAACACGTGGGGGTGTAGGTGCTGCAATGACACCCGGGCCAACTACAGGAACACGTGTGGGTGTATGTGCTG
>JAUYWI010078020.1:0-13512 GCA_034780595.1 Parotoplana pacifica
AACATGGAGTACTCAGGCATTGCGAGTAAATCGATGTCTACGCCATCAGAAGCTGTCAGTGCAAACCACTCGACGTCTGGCTCGAACATCCAGTATTAATTCTAGGCTTACATCAAGACAGATTCAACTTGAGGTTGGTGGCAATGCACTCAATATAACTTCTAGGACTATTAGAAACTCCCTTCTACGAAGTGGCCTTTTTTCATATCGCCCTCGCGCTGCACCTGCTCTAACACCAGCTCGTCAGCATGTTCGTGCATTATGGGCTCGTAATCACTACCAGATATCAGAAGACGATTGGTGCCATGTCATCTTCAGCGATGGAACATCCATTGAAGTTGGTCCCTGTCGATCTTATTTTGTCCGCAGAGGTCGAGGTAGGGTAGGCCTATTTTAGCTTCTCACACTGAGAATCGCCGTGCATTCCATACTAAAGTCATGTTCTGGGGGTGTATCATATCTGATGGACTCGGTGATATTGTTGTTGTTGATGGGAATATGACGGCCGAACGTTATGTGGAGATACTTCGAAATCATATGTTGCCTCTCATGAATGCTCAGAATAATTAATCAGTTTCAACACGACAATGCCCCTCCTCACACATCACAAAGAGCAGCCACATTCCTTCAGGAGAATGCCATCGACGTTCCACACTGGCCGCCATATTCGCCAGATATGAATTGTATCGAATATTTGTGGTCAACCTTGAAGAATAAAGTGCGCCAGAGCTCCTACAGAACAAGAGATGAGCTAATACAAACTGTACAAGCATTGTGGACAGAAGATGTTGAAATTCAAAACATGGTACAATCACTGTACGCCTCTATGCCTCGACGCGTGGCTGTTCTTCATAGACAGAGGCAGTTATACTGGTTACTGAACACTTTTTTTATTACATTTTGTACTTTTTACATATCAATTGTTCAATACATAAATTTCTTTGTTTAAATCTTTTTTATTCTATATACTTGTGGAACAAAAATTGTAATTTTGGTAAGGGTAAGCAATTAATATTTCCAGTACTGTATGTTATATTTAATAAACAGGTACAATATTTTTGCCACGAGTGTATATCAAACTGAGATATTTGCAACATATTCCAAATATTAACATACCCTTTCTTTCACAATTTTCATCCATTTGTATCACAAATTTATCCTTTTGTATTAGATACTATTTCATCCAATCCTCGTTTCAATTCCAAACAAAATTGTTATTTATTAAAATGTAATTTTAAATACTGTAAAATTATTTAATAAATGGTATTTATAAATTTCCTCTCATGCAACACAAATAATTAATTTCCGCGTCTTTTGATAGTTTTTGCCATATGCGCCTACTTATATTGTTAACAATCAAATTCTGATTATGCAATATGATGTACAACATTAACTTTTTAGTTTGATGAAAATTACATTTTGATAAACATATATTTCTATTATAAAATTACTTTTTCTACAGAATTGTTTTGAATTCAAGTTTTGCTGAAATTGAAAAATTTACCAAAATGGAATAAAATATAAACTTATTATTGTTTGAACCGATAAAATATTAGCTAAACTATGTTTCCCAATTGATTACGTAATAGATACAATTAGTTCTGTCGCCTGCCCTTGGATTGTTAATGAATATCGACGATGACAAAGTACTATGGATACAAACAAATTTACCATTAACAGCTTAATTTGAAATAAAGAAACTCTACCAAGAAATATCATTTATTTAGAAATTTCCATATTTAGTGCACATAAAATTACTGTTCATCATGCATCAAAGAACAGGAGCATTTATAAGCGTATCTCTAATAAAAATCATCAGAGTGCTTTTTTATGAGATGACAAAAACTCTATTGAAGTCCTTCATTTATTACAGATAAAGAAAAAATACTATCCATTCTATCGTGACATCTTTTTTTAATTCGAGTTGCCAATTTGTTGTTGCATAACTTTTAAATACAAACAACAAAGTCTATATTGTAATGTGCGCTATTCACTACCTATAATTTATAATTTCTTTAAAATCCTTCTAAAAATACCTATTTATTGATAGGATGCAAAATAGCACTGACAACCTATAAATTAAGAAAATTGAAACGAGGATTGGATGAAATTTTAATACAAAAGGATGAGATTGTGGGAGAAAAGGTATATTTGGCTTCAGGATTCTTTCAGTGCAAACATTATACACAAAAATAATTAAGATAAATCTATAGTTTTTAAATTACATACTGACATTTAAATAGCGGTTTTGGTTGCTAAGACTATTTGCTTACCATAGCAAACAATCAAAAGCCTACAATTTCCACAAAAATTGGGGCGATGGACACCAAAATAACTAAGATAAGAAATAAAATGATTAATTTATTCACTATTTTGTATATTTTGCTATGGCCTTTTTAGTTACTATAGAAGCAAGCCAATCAAAAATACTGCCAATAGATCCGGCATACTCTATTTATATAGCATAGAAACTAAAAGTAATAACATAGGATATTTAATTGAAGTCTTTTTCTTTTTTTGCTGAAAATGGTTATTCGGGTCACGGGACTGCTGTTTGCAAATATACACAATACATTATAAAAGCATAGAGAAGTATAAGTGCCTTAGCTATTGATAAAAGGTAAACAGTATTTTAATAAAATGACTTCACTGTAGTTTTTTTTAACTATAAATAATTGTGTTTCATTGATAAACATTTTTATATCTTAAATAAATTAAAAATATGATATAAACCCAAAATCAATCAAAGAAGTAAAATACATAGTTCTATTTCAGTAAAAGATAATTTATTAAGTTGTTAAATTTATATTTGAAATAAATATGATAAAATCAAAAATCCAACACTAAAATATGATTTATCACGAATGACATTTCGTAGACTCCACGTGGGTGACACCCCCCCCCCCCAACCCAAGCACACGTTCACCAAATTCTCTTACAGGGATCTTTGGTGTAAATTTTATTTTTGGTCTGACCCCCCAAAAATGCACAATAAAATCAATCTTAAAGTCAAAAATTGACTAAATTGATTAATATTTGTTAGCAGCTATACTGCAAAATATTGATTTTTGTGATTTAAAAGATGTATTGAATATTTATTTTTGAACTTCAGAGAATTGTTGCATGCTGCAGATGCTTAACTATTGTTGAAAATGTCATTAAAAAATATTGATCAAAAAAATTATTACAATTTTTGTGTAAAAATTAATCATAAGAAAATTCTATATATTCAGATAAGAAAAAACAATTTCTTAATAAAATATTAATAATCCATTGCAATTGCTTCATAGTGGCATGTAGTTAGAGTACCAAAGTAAAAAATCAGTTGTTTTATTTAAAGTTAAGAACTGAGGTCCACTGATTTTGAAACTAGATCTAGCCATATTTTCTTAACTTCTAGTTGAACAAATTAAATCATTCCAAAACTACTAAAAATGGGTTCGAAACTAATTAATAAACTAATTAGAGTAATAAATTAAGAATAATCATCACTTTTAAAATAAAATATCTTTTTTATGATCTGACCCTGGAATGGTGCTCTTGTATACCAGGAACCAAATATGTGATGAACCCGATTTTCTAATACATTATCTCTAACATGTTTTGAAGTCTATATGCCAAATTTGAAACAAATAGGATGGCCGTATTCGATTTTAGGGCATTTTTGTAATTTTTATTAAAAAAAACAATAAATAATAATTGGCCCCTTTTCAAATAGCATTGATTAAATCTTAATAATTTTACTCAAGGCACATGCCAGCTTACTTGGACCTTGGTAAGTATGCACACTAGAAAATGTCAAATTTCCTAATTTAATGATGTAATGGCCCAGTATTGATTTTTTTAAATGGGAATCTTCCTCATTTGTCATGAGGAATGTATGTGCCTAAAATTTCAACCAAATCGGTCCATGGGAAGTATGTTAGTTTAGGAGGTGGGTGGCACGCCCCCTCCCCACAATAAGTTCACCAGGTACACAAAAGGCGAAGTCTACCAAGGGTTAATCATATTGATAGGAAAATAATACTATAAATATTAAAAATTTATCTGCTTTAGTATAAATTAAAATATTTTCTTTTCACCACAAAACACCTATAAATTTAACAATCTTGGACCATCTTTAACCATCTTGGACTCACCATCTAAAAGTAATTTTCTACCGGTTTATATGAACAATGTAATTTTATTTATTATTCTTATTGAAAGCTCAATACTCAACATCTAAATGCCATTTTACTGCCAAATATATATACATAGATACAAACTATTTTAGTGGTTAATCTATTGTACACATGCATTTCAACTAACCTGTATAAAAATTGACAACAAAGCAATAATCCAACTAAATTGGTGCATCCTTTCAAACAAACAAGACGCCACAGAATGAAATGAAACAGGTGACAAATAACCCAAAGACTATCTAATGATCCTCATTGAGATTAAAAGCGGTATCTTATCAGTTTACATTAAGACATATATAAGTGCGCACTTCATACATGTAATTGATACATAAACATTTTGGACCTTTAACAATACATGCAATGCTAGCTACCAATGAGTGTATCCTACAATATAAATATTTATGTTCCATTTTAGAGATATTGTTACAGAATGTGGTGAAAGCCGAGCAGCTATCAAGAAAGTAAGGAGTTTCTGTAGGCTTCAACATTACTTCGATCACACTTCCAAGTAAATAAATTAATATTCTCACATCAATTGATAAATCATTTCACTCCATTAGTCAGAACCACAATCTAAAACCGCAAATCAAATCAAAACAATTAAAATGTCATATATTTACACCAGATCCAATCAAGTGACGTAGAATTTATAAACTTTGAAAACGGTTTTATAAATTGAAAGTATGTAGGTGGCACAGACATATGTAACCGATCCCTAATTGTTATTAAAAGTTACAATTAAGTGGAACAAATTTTATTACACAACGTTACAGCAAATGTTCAAAAATGTAAAGCATTATTTGCAATACAGATACAACATTGTTCCATGGTTGAATCAGTCACTTTTTTGCATAGAGTAATATCTTCCCATGCTCTGTTACAGATCCTTGAGAGTCTTTGGTTTATCGCTGATTTTTTAGTAATCCTGGGAACCATGCAGGACATTCCAGGGGCAGCCTACCCATCTGCCCCGAAAATGTTCCTCAAGCAGAGTTGAAATCAGTAATAAGAATTAGGGTTCGGTTACATCTGGGCCAGTAATCATTTTGCCAACAACATATTTGACATTCAGAGATCATTCTTCGAATTAAACACTGAGGACGGTAATGGTTAGTTTGGGGCGCATATCACTAAGCATTTGTGTACAATTTGAGTGAATGGATGAAATTGCATAATTTCAAACCACAATAGAAATTTAATATACATAGGTGCCAAATGCAGAGATGCCCACCAGTAACAATATTAGAGACCGGGTCAATAATAAAATGTCATATTCTTTTTGTTGACTTTATCTATCTATACCCATTTCTGATTTTTAACAATGTATACGAGACGGACCAAGGAACCCGTGTACCAAATTTCAGTCCAATCAATAGTAACGGAAAGTATGATATTTTAGGGGGTGTTAAAAGGCACTAAAAAAACCTCAATAACAATGAAAATATACATAGTTATGCAAGTCACTATAGATCTCCAGTGATTTGCTTTCTGAATACAATACAAACGTTGTCCGATCCAACACAACCCTTGAATTGGAATGTCTTTGATGGCAAAACTGTATGTACACTCCAAATTTGATCGGATTTTCCAGAGTTACCATTTTTGCTGAGCTCCATCGAATGATTCTTCAGTTCGTCAACAGTCCAGTTGCAGGACGTGAGCACAAATAGTCCTCCAGATCGGAGCAAATTGGCAACACTGCGCCAATAGTTGCAGCGTTGTGTGAAAGTATCATCAGGATTAAGACTGACGGCATCATAGGTCCCTTTGTCCAGAATAATATCATAAGTGGCTGTGGGGTCCTCCGAAAGGATATCTTTCACCTATCAAAAGAAGAAATGATAAACTATCATTGTGTTTAGAGGATGTACTTTTAAATCAAAACAAATATGACGACAGTAAAAGTCGTAAAATTAAAAAATCGTAATGAAAAAGACGTACTGAAAAAAGAATATATCAAATAAAACACAATAGAAAAATCATCAGATATAATTGAAATTGTATAAGAAGTACCAATAATTATGAGCAGTTATTCAAAATAAGGATAGAAAGTTATTCACAAATGAAACTGAAATTAGAAATCGATGAAAAGAATACATTGAAGATCTTTACAACAATACCGAAACCAGACAAAGAAGAACTACAATTAAAAAAATGAAGAATAAATAGACGATTCTAATCCTCCGCAGCGAAAGAAAAAACCATCCAACATCTATCTATCATTCTATACGCTTCATTGACTTTGAAAAGGCATTGGACAAAGTGAATTGGAAAATATTCATAGAAACACCCAAAAGAATAGGAACTGACTGGAAAGACCGAAGACTCATTCAAGACTTCTACATCAATCTAACGGTAAACATTCTACAACGTCAATGAGAGTATTAAGATAGGTGGCGAGTTAATACAAGGGATGATCAAAGGACAAGGACTATAATTCAAATATAAACTCAATGGTAAAGCTAAAAAAAATCAATATGAGGATCAATGTAAAGAAAACAAAGGTGATGTGAATATCAAGAATGGAGACGACCCAGCCAATATTACTCTGAACGGCCAACAAGGAAAACAAATTAAGAAATTCAATTATTTGGAGTAGTAACTACATCAGACGGTAGATGTGAAAAACAAAAATTCGGACTAGAATTTGCAATGACAAAGACAGCATTTACAAAAAGAAGAGAACTTCTAGGCAATATTCTGAAAGTAGAAACAAAGAAAATAGTAAAGACACTATAGGGTTCTGAGACGTAGACACTAAGTGAAAGCGACGAGAAGGAAATCGAAGCATTTGAAATGTGGATATGGAGAAGAATGCAGAAAATCTCATGGCAAGACAAGAAGACAAATAAAGAAGTCTTAGCGAATATCAATGAAAGAAGGAACCCACTAAATACAATTATCCAGCGTAAGAAAAATCGGATAGGTCACATATTGAGAAGAGATAACCTGCTGAAAACAGTCACTAAAGACAGACTTCAAGGAAAAAGAAGCCAAGACAAACCAAAGAAAAACATGTTAAAAATCATGTAAGTGTCATATTCAAATGTTAAGGAATTGGCACGTAATTAATAAGAAACATTGGAGAAATGGAATTCATAGACATGGACCTGCCACAAGGCAAAGAACAATGGGTGATTTCAAGTTTGTGGGGGTAGCACCACTGTTATTGTATATTTTTACTATTATTAATAGTTAGAAAATACAGGGTGTTCATAAAGTAAGAAAATAATGAAATAAATATAAAAATAAACATAATGTCCTTCTTCAGCTGGGCACAACCTTGCCCACAAGATCGTGTCAATACAGTCTACTGTAATTTCATTGATTCATTTGCACAAACATTAAATCATCACGAATCTGCAATCGCTTGGTTTCAACAAGGTAATGCAACAGCCGACACATCAAATATGTCATTAGAACACATTAAGCAATACTTTGGTCAACGGACTATTTCCGAAGGACCTTTTCCACCACACTCTTCAGACTTATCTTCACCAAAATTTTTCTTGTGGGGATATCTCAAAGATGTTGTTTACATCAACAACCCACAAACATTGGATGATTTAAAAAAACAATTTTCAGAACAGGATTGATGATTTTAAAGAAGCCACTCTCAGAAATGTATCAAGATCTGTAGTGAAGCGGGCAACCAACGTTGTGCCTATCTGAAGGGGGACAACATTTTCATCATCTTTTTGTAAATAAATTTTGGATTTTTAAATTATTTCATTATTTTCTCACTTGTGTTACTTTCTGGACACCCTGTATATTATGATTAAACTGGAATTTGGTATATATAAAGTTCATTGAAGGCACCATTGGAGAATATCTTCCCTCTTTCTAATTCTAGTAAAAACACTGATATTTAGAATGGAAATAGCTCATTTTGTCATTCAATCACCTTATTTTTGTAATTTGCTCAACTAAGTAAACTTTTCATGTACCTACAAGCAATGTAAAAATTTTCATAGTTAAAATGCGACTTTCTCAGTACGACTTTTTTTATATACGACTACATAATATTAAGATTTTTACATTAAAACAAAATATATGCTCTGCAAGTAATGTATGGAATAAATTAGAAGAGAAATACCAAACCAAACACAAGTGTTACTAACATCCTATTCCTTAAGAGTACATAGTCAGGTTAGAACCAGACACGTCTGAATTGAGAGTCTGGGGTCCAACCACACGACCAGTGCTCTGTACAAAAGAATAGGTGCTTAGAAACATTCTTATACCCACAACAACTACTGGAAATATTATTTGTTTTGTATGGGAAGCACAACTACTTATAAGTGATCAGACTATGACTCTAAGGAATAGGATGTTAGTAACGCCTATGTTTGGTATTTCTCTTCTGATTTATTTCATATACTACTTGCAGAGCATATATTTGGTTTCTCCTGTCTGAGCCAGATTTTCTGTTTTTTAGTTTTCAGTCATGTGGCTATTTGTGACAAGTTCTGTCCATGTTTGCATTTGTCTGATCATTTTTAAGAAGTTGTGCTTCCAGTACCAAAACCAAATATAGCAAACTATTTCCAGTAGCTGCTGTGGGTATAAGAATGTTTCTAAGCACTCATTCTTTTGTACAGAGGTGCCCTAGGGAATAGGATGTTAGTAATGCCTATGTTGGTTTGGTATTTCCCTCCTGACTTTTACATTAGTTAAAATACGACTTCCTCAGTAAGATACGAATTTTCGAAAAACAAATTTTTCATTACGTTTAAAAAACGACTTTTGTTCAACATCCTCAGAGTAGTTAACATATCTGACTTCTAAGAAGAGATATGTTGAATTGTGTTTCAAAAGGGCTCAGAACACTGGGACGTAACCAAGAAGTATCAATATCAATACATCTTAATTCAAATGGATATCTTTATTCATGGTCATTGCGTAGAAATAAACCATGATGGGTAGCGTATAAAATAAAGGGTACAAATAAATCCACGATGTATTACAGCTGGTGATAGTCAAAATAATAGACTATATAGCCTCTATGTTGGAGGGAGAGGGGCAAATAGAAGGATGTTGCCCAAATTAACTTCTGTACACTATTTCAAACTACGTTCTTTGTTTATAATATTCTTTTTAACAAAATGCCATGAGCAAACCAAATACTGGTTTCATAGTAAATAATCTATATTAATAAATTTTAACACTTCTAATCGAATTAATTTTAATGATTCAAAGTTTAGATATAGGTACACATGGACCTCACCAAAAACGTCACTCTGTCTTGTAAATTTTCTTGACGTGCTAAACTTATAGCCAAATCGATGGCGGAAGTTGAATAATCGACGCCAGTGATGTTTGAATATCCTTCTTTGACCTACATACAAATAGATGAACAGAACTTAACTTAGTTAAGGAGTTGTTTTATTATTCCAAATACCTAGATGCAAAATGTTCAATGGAAACGCGTATTCTTGCTTTTAAAAATGTTTTAAATATTCTGGGTACTAATTTGTACATGTGTGTAATCATATGATTGAATTTTGAGGTTTCAGTATGTAATAGTGTATGGCATAATTTAAAATAACGAAAATGGAGTCATATTTTATCTGCTGGGTACAAAAATAATGAAGAAAAATGGTGAAATTTCAAACAATTTAATCAAACCACTTTTAAATAATTGACAAAAAAGCACACACTGGTTGATTCAATTAACAATTTGACGAATTATATCTTTTCAGATAAATTTTAACCAACATTCCTTTATTAGTCTAGTAATTTATTTTAGCTGTGAAAAGGCATATAATTGAGCCAATCAGCATGCATTTTAGAGTATCATATTATTTTTTATTCTAATTGTAGAACTTTGTTGAATAAAACAAACATGTAAAATATTGAAATGTGATCCATTCTGAAACTGACAACACATTAAATAAACAGGCAGCATAGGACTAACAAATACAATTTGATTAACTAATAAAATCAGGAATTAAAAATAACCATTGAGATAAAATAAAAAAGTTAGATAAATCAGATAACAAAAAAAAAATTAACTTAATAAATGTTGCTCCTGAATAATGTGCTTATGATATAAAAACTGATCATATCCTGTATTACCTATTAGTAGTAGCTAAAATATAAAAATAAATCACCTTACCAACTCTAAACAGAGATGACCATTTCCACAGCCCAAATCAATAATAGAGCTATCCAAATTCACCAACTCTTCTCGATCAAGATAATTAATTACTTTCAATTCACTGGTTTCACCAAACCTATAGGCAATAACAAACAGATACTAAAGATCTTTCTTTATAGTATTCATTTAAAACAAAATGCCATTAGCAAATTAAACTAAGTTTTCTCAGCCTCTACTAGAAGTAAAAAAACAAATAGAATTTGTAATTGTTTTTCAAATATTCAGTTTAAGGTAAAAAAAAACATAGATTTGTATTGCTGAGTGCATGAATCCCTGATAATACAAATGGTTACCCTTATATCATTGGTAAATTCAGTAAATTACACTTACCATATTTCACCTATATCTCCAATGTCTTCAAAGTTTGAAAGTTCCTTTGAATAAACTTGGTCCCAGCTAAAAATGTTTAATAAATTAAAATACTATAGTTAAAGTGGAACAAACAAAGTATATACTTGTCATAAATAGTATCTCTGAAGATATTCCTAAAGCCAAAAAATATAACCATTCTCAAAAAAGGACTAAAGAATTCACAAGCAAATATTGGGAGAAATTAGTTTAGCCTACATGCAGATTCCCAGCCTGCAAGCTAGATGGGTTCTGGAAAATAACTGATTTTCATAATTGAACCTATTTATCACAATTGATTATTTTAGAATGAACTTCAGCTGAATAACCAAGATTAGATTTCAAATAGTATGAATTTTTGAATAATTAGAGGTTGTTATGGTAAATATAAAAATCTTAAGAACTCTGTGAGTAAAAACATTAACTTTAACAATGCCATTTATATAATTTGAGAAACTATTATGTAAATGAGTAGTATTCAATCCTCTATGATCAAGAGTATTCATAATTACATTCAAGACAAGGCTAAGCTGTAGAGCTAATAGCCAATTGCCATTGGCTTAGAGTTAACATTCTTCCTAAGAATTCACTTTACATTTTACCCAACAACCCTTTGTTGTGTCATGATCCCCCCTAGAATATCATATTTCTAATAAACTAATTTAGATGAAATTTGGTATACAAGTACCTCCAAAAGATTCATAAAATAAAGCTTTTAAATTTCAAAAAAATAATATTAAATTTCAAAAATCTCAATTTTTTGATTTTTTTTTATATATATGCTAACCATTATAGTAAAATGTTGATGAAATCTTCTAAATTTTAGACAATATGTAGCTACTAACCTTTTATATAAAACACATAATAGATTTTTATATATTGATTTTCATGGACAGGCACTACAACAACCAAAGAAAATGCACTATTTTATGTCATTTTGTTTACATAAATGTTAAGTGTTCAAATTTGAATAACAATAGTCCAATTTTTAGTTTACATAAAACCAATACGTTATTCTTCAAAACATATGCTTTTTAAATATATTTCATTTATGACTAGGTAGGTATTTTAACAACCAATGAAAATTGAGTATGTTTTAAACTTAATTTTATGGTGTTTGTAAGGACAGGTGAACCCAGGACATTTGGCAGGTCTGAGAATGGATGCACTGACTTTAAGTGCAGGCATGGTCAATGAAATCACCAATTTAAGGTATGCAGATGACACTACATTGCTAGCATTAAGAAATGAAGGCATGGTCCATATGTTGGGAAAAATCAAAGCAAGAGAGGAAGCTTGTCTATACCACAATGTCTATAAAGCAAAAATACTGATGACAAAAGACACTAATGGTTCCCACCTGGATAGAAAAAAGATTGAAGTAGTGAAATAATTTTCCTTTCTTGGTGCACTACTAAATAAGAACTGTCAATACACAAAGGAGATAAAAGATAGCTAGCACTGTGTAGTACTGTGATGATGGGCTTGGAGAAAACATGGAAAAGCAAAAGCATTTGTACAAGCACCAAAACATGCCACCAAAGCATGTGCTGCAATACAGATTGGAAGGTATCCAGTTGTGACACACTTTAAGTTACTTGGTGGACAGGTACTGATACTACTGAAAGTAGTATTTGTGAAATAGCATATAATTTCACAGAGCACAGTTAAAAGATCTCATAGATACTGTGATGACATCACTCAATGTCCAACATGAGGATTGAATCCTCAAAGTGCCAATAGAAATGCTGCTAATAGAAGAAAAACTATCATTGTAAAGAACAATTTTCAATTTGATTTAGGTCAGTAAGTATGATAGTTTGTACATTAGAACTGTTTTTGTAAAAATATCTATAACTAAAATTTAAAATAACCCAAAAAGGAATTATCTTAAGAGGCAAAAATGTGTTTCTAACAAATGTAAACATAGTATCACTCTACCTAAAAAGGTATTTTCAAGGTCATTGGTGGTCATCTGACGTAATCAAGGGTTATTTTTAAACCATTAAAGGGCAGTTTTAGTGGGTAGTGGCTAAATTTGTTTTATATTGTGATAAAACAATATATAATAAAGTGTTTTAAAGTATGTAATACATAACTACCACTATCAAGATCAATTTACCAATTAGAGTCAGAAAGTATTATACTCATAGTTTGTCCACTAGAAATGATTTTGTAAGAAATCTATAAATTATAACCAATGGGTTTCTTGAGTACTCAACAATGATAAGAAGCTATGGAGAGTGTAGTGTGCATAAGAAAATATTGAGCAACTTTAATGTGAAGGAGAGGATTTCTAGAATCAATTAATCACTATGGATGAAACTTGGCTACTATTCTTTGATTTAAAAACTAAGAAGAGCTAACCATGTTTACCAAAAGTGAAGGCAACTCTACATCAGGCAAAAGTAATACTTTCATGCTTTTGGAATGACAAAGACTGTTCACATTGAATTCCTCCCTGATAATATGACAATCAATTCTGAGCTATTACTGTGATCTTCTCAAAGACATTCATAATCATATGCACCATAATCATGTTCAAAAAGAGTTCCTTGGTGTCTAGCTCCTAAGTCTAAGTGACTTAGAATCAACTTCCCCACCATCCATAGTCTTGATCTTTCTCCATGTGACTTTGCTTCAGGGTGACCACCATTTAGACATGAAAAAATGCATGTACATTTCACATATATATTTTTCCTACATAAATAATTCTATATATAGTTAAAATTGTTCATTTATTTAATATTCAATATATGTGTACAATATAAGTAATTCAGTTCAGAAATTTAGAAGTTCAATGATTGTATCAATAACAAAGAA
>JAUYWI010078031.1:0-13512 GCA_034780595.1 Parotoplana pacifica
GTTTTCCTATTCTAATAAAACGTTGTTCCCCAATTAAATCCTTACACGAAATTGTTAGGTCCATGAATAAAAGCACTTATTCTCATAAACGAACTTTGGATTCTGAACTACATATAGAGGTTATCACCTATCAATGCCAATTAAACTTTAGATCTGATAGAATATAGTAAACTATTTTTTGGAGGGTGGGGGTATTAATTGGACATAATACAATTATTTAATATTGCAGGATTAACTATGTTCAAAGTTCATACTGTTAATACCTACTCAATATTCATTTCAGAGAAACCAACCAGAAAGGTGGTTATACAGGTGCACAGAGATATAAAAAATATACATTTTATTATTCATCTTATTGAAAATATTAAGTAGGTACTACCAATTTTTGTTGAACAAAAAATTCGAAAATCTTTCATATAAATCTATCATGGACTAAATTTCAAGTTGTTCAAAAATGAAACTATCGATTTATTTTTCAAACAGAAGCTTAAATTACAGATTTTCATATGAAGGAACAACGGCCGTCGTTTCTTTAAATGTAACTTTTAGACAACGTTTGAAGATTGCAATTAAAACTTAATTGAGCGAATAATGAATTTTGCATTCAGAACTTTGACGTTATATTTGATTAAATAGATCTTTCCCATTTTAGCTTATAACTTTTTTGTACCAAAAAATCAGATATAGAAAATTTTGTCAAAAATCTTCTCCAGAATTTTTCTTCTAAAAGTCATTTCATGTAGCAGACTGATTACTTGTAATAATTCTACAAATTCAATCAATGGGCATGTTTTAATTCAGACAAATTAAGAATCACATAAAAATACCATCAGCAAAAACAAACAAACATGTGACATCGATCGATCGACCATAAATAACAAATCATCAGGTACCGAAATTTCATTTAACTTCAAACGGGTGTAGAAGGGAGCCTAAATACTACAGAAAACCTCACTAAACAACACCTAAAATGGGGCACAAAAATCACATCTCCATCACTGTTATAGAGAAACAGAAACAAGCAAGCAATAAGTTTGAAACAAACATTCTCTTAGAATCTGGAAAAGACAACTCATGTACTCACTAGAAAGATCTCATTTCCAATGTCGGTACTCACCCACGAGAGGAGGTCGACTCGCTATAAATACAATCCAAGTTCTATCAAGCAGAGTGAGACAGATTTTCATGGATCAATAATTCTTACCAGCCAATATCATATCAAACATTTAGGAAGTACATTATAGCAGCTAGCTCGCTTCCTTGAATGTACCTGCTCCCAAATTCAATTCAATTTTTTCATTGTTCTTTCTAATATACTTATTACATTAATGAAATCCATTGCTGGAAGTAGCAACCCCCCTCACCCTTCTCCTCAATTCTTCTCTTTAAGCGATAACATAAATCTAATAGCTGAACTGGATTTTGTACATTGACTATTATTATAAAGCTACTCTTGCACTTTACGAATACATATATCTTTAGAAGTAGATAATGCTGTATTAATAAAAATAGTAAAAACATGTCTTTACTAGTTATTGGCTGAATACAAAGCAACAAACATGAAATCCAAACAAAGGCAACGCTAAATAATACAGCCATAGGAGAGTAAGGAATACACCGATTTTAATGCATAATCGATTATTGCTTTCTCGATGTTAGAAATAAAAATAACATGAAACCAAAATAAGGTAGTCACTATAAATGAAGCACTAAAAAATCTGAAAAAGTACTATTGTTAAAAGTAAAGTAGAAATCCAAAACACTTGTACATTTTCTAATAACATTTAAACACTAAAGCTCTGTAGGGAGAGAATGCCAATTTAACTCGATAATTAACTTAAAATATTTCTCTACATTCGAATGTACAGACATTTTTAAGCTAATTATCAGGTTAAAACTACACTCTCTTCCTGTAGAGCTTTAGTCTTCAAACATTCTCTAGATCTACAAGTTAATATTAAGTGCCAATTGAAAGAAATAAAAAAACAACGTTTTAAGTTTATTATTAACAACAGGAGATATAAAATACGATGGTTGAAATGAGTAATTATACAGTAAATATCCAATTATATTAGCGACCCTCTCATTGGGCCGCTAGAATTTAGAAACTACATCCAGCATCATCTCCTCTTAAAAGACCATTATTACAATCATTCAGTTAAACCTCACAAAAGAAAATCATTGCAATCAAATCTGAAGTTGAAAATAACATTTTGATAAACACATAGTACGAATAGGTATTTCAATACGACATTGAAATTTCGCATTTAATTCATTATCAAAATTCTCATTAAGATGAATTCAAAAATCACATCATAGACCATCACCTTCATAAAAAGAAAACTTTATTGAAAGTAAAGCTATCCCGCTACACTACGGCAATGTTGTATTTTCCCCTATTTCCTCCCCCAAATCCATACGTACCGGTAGATCGCTCGTCTTCACTCGCGCAGAATAACACCCAGTCAGTCAAACATCGAAAGAAGTCAACTCGACACCAAACTTCTAACAAACAGTGCATACTTCCTCTATTCTTCCCTGATGATCGGTTAGTTAGCTATCCAACAAACTTGGATCAGAAACTAAGCAACCTTCAACTACCCAGCAATTCGCTATTCCGGATAGCTCAGCAAACGGCCATATAGGATTCCGAACAGACTATTTATACCAAACATACCGACTAATACAAATTCAAATAATAGTCCAAAAATAGGCTATGAAAGTCCTATTGTAGCTGTAAAGAAAGATTGCAGAGTTTCAACAATACAAAGATGGATAGATGGGGAGTTCAATGAGTATCCACATACAACATGTTTAGAAGACTTCGTCGAACACAAAGTTTGAGGATACGACAGCAGTACTCCATTCATTGTGGAATAAATACCAAGGCGACTATCGGATCAATTCTTTTCATTATCCAGCAACTATATAGCCGCCTAATTTATACACATATCTACCTACTCGCAGTTAAAAGAACGGCGACAGTATAATTATTATTTCAGAGAGTATGAAAACCATAGATAAATCAACGAACTTTCAAATCCTCAAACTAAAAATCGATATCCCATCCTGTTTTATCTATGACTAAAAGATATTCAATGTGTCCAACTCCACATCATCATGAACAACAGAATCAAGAAGAAAACGAACCCAGTAGCCTCACATGTACAGAGGGACACCCACCGCTATTATACCAAAGCACGTGAATCAAATTGGTAAATAGCTACTATCTGTCCTAGCTAACAAAACCAGTACTTACTTACATATAGCTAGCGTTGAATAACTTCAGTCATAAAATATTATATAAATTTAGGTTTGGCAAATGGCCAACTTTGACGAGGTTGATAATAATAAACAACTAATAGTTCTGATCATATTATTAAACCACAGTAAACTATACAATGAAAGATCTGAGTAGTTACATTTAATTCAATAAGATAGTGGTAAAATATATCGTGCAAGGGAAGAAGAGACTTCATGGCAAATAATTTGAACTAAATGGAAAGCAATTAGAAGAGTTAACGTAAAAGGAAACAAATGATAATGTGAAAATAAACAATCATTAAGCTAAGTGAAAATGTACCACAACCATGATCTTCATTAAAAGCCAATCAAAGAAGTCGTTCAGTATTAGCAGATAGGTATACGCATGTCCGTACATCACCAATGGAATCAGATGTCTGAGCAAATATGGCACACAGAATAAAATCTCTGTATTTTAATGTAAAAAGTCAGATAATTGAGAACTGTATATTTTTTCCTTAAATGGTCTATTTATCTTCATTATGGACAATTACAAGCTGTCCGTAGCATGACTTGAATTCCCAATTGACATGTTTCTGAGGTGAATCTCTTGGTATTAATTAACATAATCAGATATGTTAGGATTGAAATAACAAATCAACAGCTTACTTGAGATTCGGATTAAGATTTGCAAACCGATCCGCCGATTCCAGCAATGTCTGGGCCAAAGCTGATTCTGGAAGCTTCCGCTAGAAGAGAAGACACGAAACAATTAGTTTAACAGATACAGGGAAGGTATCCAGTTATGGATAGAATATAAAGTATAACTGTGCATTTTACGGTCTAAACTTCTAGATATTATGTAACTATAACTATTGCTCATCATTTACAGATATGTCTGTAAGAATCACGTATAAACATATTATGATAAATAAACAAAACCTTGTCAAAAAGTAATGAATGAAAAAATAAAAAACGTCAAAAGCAAATTCCTGATGAAACTTTTATTGTGCCTTAGAACTCTATACAAATGAAACATTTTTAATCCAAGTTTTCATATATTGTAAATGTACTTTTAGATGTAGCTCAGTTTTGGTATACTTATATACATTTTTTCTAGACGAATACATACATATATGGTACCTACCTACTACAACAGAGGAGACAAGTAACCCTCTCTGACCTCATACACTTTGTTCTACAACTAACCGCTAGTTCTAATAGTACACAACCAATACATCTTGTAAATATTTTTGTAAGTTCACCACACAACATTTTACAACACAAAATTTGATTTGACTTTAGATACTAGTGGTGGTACCAATTCAATGCATGCAAATCTTGATAAAGTATTATCAAGTATACGAATTAGCGAAGGATGTAGAAGAGACAACGCTATAGATACCAAGTTCAATGTTAATTAAACATCACATATCAAAGCTTATTGTCTACTAGTGTGGCCATAATAATTGTTATATGAAGCTTCGAAAGTTAATGGTAGATTCATCTTCTAAATTTTTTTTAGGCAAAACAATTTCTGATTGGAGTGCCAGTACTACATCAGGTAAAACGATTTAGGGAATATGTCCTAAAAATAATATCATTTATAAAGGAAATTTTTTTTCTTTAGGTAATGAAAGATAGAAACTTCAATTAGAAAATATCTATACCTAACATAAATTTAGTTTTCCATATAGTTCTATAGTTTTTCCATCTTGACTATTAGAGATAGCCATGTTTTCCTTACATACAAACAAACAACAAAACACGTATAACTAAAGCTCGGCCATTTTATGTAAAACAATATTTGTTTGTGGATTCTTCTTTTTTAATTTCTATTTTGGTGGTCATTACCATTCTGTTTCCTTCCACAGCTTATAACTATTCAATTTTTAAGAAAACTAATTCCTATTTTAAATCCTACACACACCTAACAACATGACATTTTATTACAACTTGATCATTTTAAAACACAAGAATATTATGTATCAATTCACTATAATGTATCAAAACAATCCTGATTAAATCCCCGAAGAATAACAAACATATTACCATATTATTTATTTCCCTCCCCATAAGTAGACTACTGAACCATTTATTAAATGAAATGCAGTAAGTAGAGAAAATGTCCCAATTAATTTGTTTGACAACACTACAACCTGACAACTCCATTGATCGATATGAGAGAATATTTATCAACCTCAAGCACTACCTATATGTACTAAGTACATAACAATCCTTAGAACCTCACTGAATGACTTAACTACAGCTTACAAAGCAATGAAACATACGACAGAGAATAGAAACATCGCCCAACATGTTTTGTCTACGGTGGTTAATGTTAATATGAACAAGTAGCTCAACAATATTTACTATCAATAAATTAAACCAGCAGATATTGGGCAATTGAAGACATAGTGCCTCCACAGACGTTCCAGTACTCACAAACCTACTAACTACTTGTGTACTTACAAAATTGGAATCATAATCGATTTTAGCTAGAAATGTTATGATATACCTAGTGGTAGGTACGAATGGAATATCGTCGAGAGTTTAGACAGTATTTTGTTCAATTACTAAGGGCACCTCGGTAGTCGTCAAAATCAGCTCCACGAAGTGAGAAAAACTAAAATTTCCGTTTTCACTCAATTAAACCCAGAAGTCGGCTGCATCAAAATATAATAAACCCCACCCCGTAAATCCCCCAGTGATAGCTAGCATCTGCGACAAAACAATCATAGGTAGGTAGGTAGGACTTCTCAAGATGGGCTAAACTTTGGACATCTATTAGTTCAACCAATTTCGGTCAGTAGATTGATGAGCTGTGCCAATTACATAGAAATCGGTTCAGTAGCTTCGAGTTATCACTCCTCATAATTAGTCATTATTCTAAAATTGTTTTCTTTCATTCTTTCTATATTTCTTCATCACATATAATGGTCCCTAAACTTATAACCGGTTTTAATGAAATTTGGCACAAATATTAAGTGTTCGAGGGACTATAAAAATCTGTTTTAGTTTTGTTGATACACCGTGGAAGCAAGTAATATGTGATAGTAGTATAAAACGAAACTTCACCGATTTAAGTGAAATTTGGCAAAATGAAAGAGAGTAAAATTAGATGCTGTTTGCAACAAAACTTACGTTAATACGATGTATGGTTCGTGAGACACAACATTTTAAAGTTATAAAATAAACTTAATACATTTGCAGTTTTTTTTGTTAACTTATGGTGCACGATATTTTTAATAAAAAATGTCAATGATCTAAAAATAGATTTTATATAAAAGTATATATAAATAAAACAGAAATAAATTCCAAAAATTATTAAAATAAATATATCAACACTTTGAAGAGCTCCTTTACTCATTTCTGCAATACTGTTATTTGTTGAGAGATTGTTATTGTGAGTATACATATATGATATATTTTGAATTAGGAGTAAAATTTTACAATTTATAAAACATTTTCTATAATTGTATTAAGGACGCACTTTAATATACACTCTATACTACTAGTTCTTTCCAAGTTGCCAACAAATGTACGGAGAAGCTGTCAGTCAAATGTCGACAAGAACATTCTGAATATTAGCACCTACTCCACAGTTCATATGTAAAATTAAAAAAATCAATAATTCATTAGGAAGAAGTGATAAAGAGAAATACATTACGGGCGTAATTCTAAACACTATTTTGTACTAAATTGAAGGAAAAAGGCAAAAACCTGTCGACTTCACCTAATGGCAGCAACATCCAAAATTAGGGTACTGAGTACGCTCTTTTTCCAATAGTGAATCATTGAAAACTATTTCTTACGCCTGTTTGTTGAACTAGAACCAAAGAGAAACGTTGACGTAGACATTCAGTCGCTATAATCATTTCTCCCATCTCGTGGTGACTCATCGTCAGCCAAAACACGCAACCTAAGAAGAACATCTGCTCAAGCTGAATAAGACGTTCACCTCACTAACTAGGTACGTTGACCGTTGACAGAAAATTCCAATCCTATTTAGGAAAATGACTAAAATTATAATTAAGCACGCTGAAACCATTGATACTAAATGAAATAAAAACACTTGTCATCTTATTGTATTGACAAGAGACCATATTGAAAAAATTATAGTCATGTTTTTACTAATAGATTTGATACAACTACATAGAATAGTAAATAAGATTAAAAACCTAAATTCAACCCGGACATGCGAAAACAAATTAAAAAATATCAGTACTGAAGTTGTATAGGTAACATTAGAAAAATAAATATAGAAACAGTAAGTTTACCCAGAAAAATCATCTTGCTCTACACCCTAGTTGAAGCGTGATAAGATGGTCAGTAATGCCCATGAACTATTCAAAGAAATATTACTTACTGATGTACCACTATTTTCTAAGCAATGTATGTGTATATCTGTTGATTTGAAATTCATATAGGTCTTTTTCTCATTTTCAAACTACATGGAATATTTATTAATTTTATATACAGGGAAAAAAGTCACACTAGAAGATCATACATACAATAGGTATGGGAATATAGAAGCTTAACTCTTGAGCTCTAAATGATTCTTCACATAACACCATTTTGATCCATTAAAAAAACAGTAGGTATAATTCTGAAGATAGAAAAAAAGAAACTAATTTTCCTCCCTTACGAAAAATCAAAATTGTCTAAATGGACCTCAATACATTACTTTAAACGGATTTTAATAGCCATGGAAATTTGATTTGTAATTTTATATATAATAATTAAAGTCAGAGCACCTTTCAACATCAATAAAAAAAATTCAGAGATATTTTAAAGAAAACTCCAGTAATTTCAAACATAAATTTCATTTAAAAAATGTTGCTTCGTTTATTTCTTCTAAATTCTTGCAGCAACTGTACAAAAAACAAACCTATCGTTAGATTGGCCAAAACTCTCCCAAAATTCTTGAAATAAGTGAAATTAAATATGGTTAGCTATGATATGTAGGTTGGTATGGATCTAACTAGATAGTAACTAGGTATTTCAATACATGAATTAAATTATTTTTAAGGTCTTAGAGCTAACCAAGTCGAAAATGTACATAATTTAAGAAAACAAAGATAGTTAAATAGACTTAGGTGTTGATAATATACTTTATTAACTCTAAAATCTTTAAAAAATAATTTAGTTACTTATTAATATCTATTTAGAACCATACCAACCTAAATATCATAGCTAACCATATTTATTTTCATTTATTTTAAGAATTGTTGGAATTTGTTTTGGGAGAGCTAACCATCTTTAGTGCTTTTTAGTCAATCTTGTTTCAACTAAATAGATAACTTTTAATAGTAAATCTATCTTTAGATCATTACCATTGATATTTTCTATTTAAAAATATTTTGCACCATAAATTAACGAAAGCAGCAAATATATTTAGTCAATTTTATAACTTCAAAATGATGTATCTCATAAACCATACATCGTAATAACGTAATGTTTGTTGCAAACAGCATCCAACTTTACTCTTTTATTTTGCCAAAATTTCAGTTTAATAAGTAAAGTTTCGCTTTATACTACTATTACTCGTTTCTAGGCGGTTGCTAGCTAGGATGTGTCAACAAAACCAAATAGATTTTCATAGTCCCTCGGACATTTAATATATGGGCCAAATTTAATAAAAATCGGTTACAGTTAAGGGACCATTATCGATGCTGATTAAATAAATAAAAACAATTAGTAAAAATGGCTAACTTTAAGCATTTATATTTCGAAAATCACAGCACTTATTTCTATAAAATTTGCACACGTTGATAACATAGCAAAAATCATTCTATTGAGCAATTTTGTTCGTTCTAAGGTTTAAATTGTAGGAACTATGGATGTACAAATTTTATCCCATTTTAGTCATAATGCTCTGGCAAAGCTAGCTAGCTAGCTCATAGAGCTAATAGGCCTAGATAAAATGAATTCGTTTCGGTTGAGTTCCCTAATATTATTTATCGGCGTATATTGAAAAAATAAACAGAAATCAACCGATTAAAATAGTATACAAAATGATTTTATTTGTAGGTAGTTAAACTCAAAAAAAGACTGGGGATAAATCTAATCTTAATTACACCACTATCATCATCACTAACAATATATGATGATTGTCGATCTAATTTTAGCGTCAAATCTTTACAAAACTAAATTTTCAACGACATCACCTCAGAAAACACTCAGAGAATTAAAACACTACCACCACACAGCTACCCTACCTACAAGACGATGATTAGGGAATATGCATCCACAAACATTGTAAAACAAAATAGACTTAAATCGATCGCAGTCGACGGCGTTTCTAAAATCGAGAACACATTAACGTCAACCCTAAGAGAATTAATTTCCGCGTCCCTGGCAGACCAAAAAACGCCTAACTAGTAAATAACTGCGTTATTGCGTTGTGCTGTTTAGCCTACAGCTCTCACTCACTGGCAAATATTTCCAACAATAGACGTTGACATTGCCAACTAATAAACCAAAAAAAAAATTTACACCAATATATAAACGTCGATCTTGTATGGTAAAGTGGGTAGGCATGTGAAATTAAGTTCACAAAAAGATTAAAATGAGTCATTCAATCATCAACATCCACATCAAAGGCACAAGGGAGTTACAATTAAGATAAAAATTATCAATGACCTTCATATAATAAATTATCCAGGCCAACATGATCTAAGGAATTACTTTTCAGAAACAGTATCAAAAATAACCAAGTTCTGGAGAAATTATGTTATGTCACAGTTATAGTTTGCAACAAAATATCTGTACCTTATTCTATTAAAGTTAATTCAAAAGATCAGGTTCCTAAATTCTGAAAATTGATATAATTATGTTTATCTTGAAATTATTGAGATAGATCTCTAAGAATATATTTTGTGTTGATTAGAGAGCCATAGAAATTTATGACCATTTTTAGATAAAAGACCCAGCTCAACTTTATGGCTTAATACTTTCTAGACATTAATCTTGATGATTTTAGAGGCGAGCAATTCACTTTTCTTCTATTTCATTATTTGAAAATATCAACCATTTTTTCATTTTCAAAATCTCAAACTTTGAATACCTAATAGCATATGATAAATATCGATGGCGGTCAGCTGTTTTGCGTAAAAAAGAAAAGCTCCTAGGAGTAAAAACAATTTGTAGATTTGATATCTTCCCTTCATCTAAGATCAAATTTCAATTTTGAGCTAAGGTAGCACATAACATACTTGCCTTGTTAAATTTTGTAGTACAATAACAACAGAATAAAATACCATCAAACATGCACGAATATGTGGTGAGAAGAAGGAGACAAGCATACATATTGTTCCAATCTCAGTATAAAAGTCTAGGTATTGGCCTGCACTTTGAACGGAATAAAATCAAACATTCTAAAGCTCTAACATTACTGACATTTGGTAGTAGTAATTAGTATTCTAATTAATAACTCGATCATGATAGGTAGGTATGCGAAGTGAAATTCAAAAGTAAGCCATTGACCTTTTAATTTGGTAAAACTAATGAGCTAAATTCATACATAGTTTGGACATAATCAAGGTATTTTACACCGATTTAAAGCAAAGATTGATGATGCCTATTAATATTTTATTAGGGTACCTACTTATTTATTTGTGAAAACACAGAAGCATTTTAGGGGTGTTAAGTAGGTATAGAGATTCGCTTTAGTAACATTTTTAAAACATACAATTAATGCATAAACATTTTATCTAGAATTTTCAGGCACAAAATAATCTTTGGAAACCCTTCAGCTGTGTGACATTTGTAGACGTGTAGATATACATACAACCATGAAACTTGCCCTGAAACTCAACAGTGCTCTGAACTTACTAGTCGCTTTTCCTTGTCTGCCTGTGGCAACGATGAGAAGTGGCTGTTGTTCTCCAGTAGTTGGGCGGTGGTCAGTGAGCCTTCAGAATGAGAGCTGGTAGTCGTGCTCGATGTAGAGGCCGGAACCGACTGCAGGCAGGAGGCCATCCGCTTGGTGACGTCAGCAAGGACCCTTTTTAGCTCATCGGCCGTCTGTTCCACGTGCTCCAGATCATCGGGCCAACCAACAGGGGCCTCTGATTTGTCACTCCTATAAAAAAGGAGACAGAATTTAGTATTTTACATTTTAATTGAGAAATATAAATTTTCTTAAATGTGTAGATACGTTATAATGGTTGAGCAGAAAATATTTAATCATTGATAGATATTTCCTGAGTATAACTAAAAGTAGATACAACATTTATTCAATTTTATTTTTAGAATTGACATTTAGTTTAAAACAGATTTCAGGCAGAAACAGGTTTCGGTATATTTTTAAGCATTAAAATTACAGAATCATAGAATATAAACTATGAGATATCTATCTATACATTAAAGATTGTTTACAAAAATTTCTTCGGAATCAATAGAATCTTTTGTTATAATAATAATATCGAAAAGGCAATCAGGAAAATCAACAATAGAATAAATAGAAAAGGGATTGAAAAGTATAGTAATTAACTTAAATTTTACTATAAAAAAATAATGTAGTAGGGTGATTTATTGTTTTCGAATTGTGTAAAACAATTCGTAAGAAAATACGAGAAACCACAAGAACCAGAAACATGGAGATATTCAAAACAACGATAGAAAAGACAATCTAACAATCGGCAGAGAGGGAATAACCGTCCTGAATGATAAATATGAAAATGAAATCACCACTCAAACAAAGATCCTGAACCGAATAAGAGAATTTTACGAAGATCTATATTCATCAAATATCCCATTTGGAAACATTGAAGACCCGGAGGAAGATATCCCCGAGATAATAATAGATGAAGTAACGAATGCTATAAAAGAAATGTAAAGGAACAAGGTTCCAGGATCTGATGGGCTAGAAAGTGATGTAATCAAAGAAGCAGGAGAATCCTTAGCAAAAGAGCTAACTAAGCTTGTTCAACTTATGCCTTGTGAAACATAAAGTGCCTGAAATTTATAAGGAATCTGATTTGTCATTTTACACAAGAAAGGTGATAAGAAAGACCTAAAGAACTATCGTCCAATCAGCCTACTGTCACATATCTATAAAATATTCACCAAGATCCTTACGAAGAGACCGGAGAAAAAAATAGACAAAAATTTATCAAGAGAACAAGCTGGATTTCGATTTTTTTAGAACAATGGATCATATCTAGTCAATTAATCAAGTAAAGGACAAATACAAGAAATACATAGACTTCGAAAAAGCCTTTGACTGAGTGGAAATAGACGCAATTCTCAAATCTCTAAAGAACAAATGCATAGAATCTCATTATGTCCACATTCTAAAGAATATTTACACAAACTGCCCCTGAACTATAACACTCAATGATAATAAGACGAAATTAAGCATTAACCAAGGTGTCAGGTAAGATATGATACCATCTCTCCTAAACTATTCACAATATATCTGGAATATGTGTTTGAAACCATTAATTGAGAAGAGAAGGGAATATGCATCGATGGCAAATATCTAAACAACCTCAAGTTGCTAATAGAAAAGAACCTGCAAGCAGTGGAAATTATGCAGAATGAACTTAACATGGAGGCCAAAAATTGTGGATTAAAAATCAACCAGACAAAGACAAAGCTAATGCACAACCATAAAGAGAATGAAGGCAGGTAAAGTTGGAAGAAAAATTCTTTGAAAAAATTAATGACTTTATATACCTTGGAAAACGAATCAGACTGCAAGAATCAAATTAAGCTAGTGAAATCCTAAGAAGAATTAAATTGGGATGGGCGGCCTTCAGCAAAGTGAACAACTCTATAAAACTAGATTTTTATGGTAGGTGCGAAATTCTGGCAATTAATTCTATATAGTACCAATTCATTCTCAAAGATAATTTTTTTATTTCGTTTACAATTATATACCTAGTATACATTTATTTAGTTGCATTTAATTTACCATAGGGCAACTATCAATTTTGTGTGTTTAATATTTTATTCATGCTGGATACCTATAAATTTATAACTTTATTCTATCTGAGTTTGAAACATTACTCCAAATTACCTATATAGTTTGAAACCAAACAATACTAACCTAAATAACAGTATTTCCTAAATAGATCCTATTGGAGGTACCTACCTAGATAGTTTAAAAGATGTACCCCATAGAAAATCATTGTGTGTTCTATTACTACCAGAAAATCTTGAACATCTTTTTTGTCAAATTTATATTGTACTTAAATTCAAAGTCTATAATAGTAATGTTTTCATGCAACAATATAAACAAAAGAAATCATAAACAAAACT
>JAUYWI010078042.1:0-13510 GCA_034780595.1 Parotoplana pacifica
GGGGGGGGTAGATATGGTGCAACAATGTTGCTATTTTAGTTTAAAAATTATATGTCTACTTGTGTTTTTAAGATAGTGTAAATGTAAGTGTTCTTTTTGTAAGTAATCTAAAGACAAATTTTGCACCAATTTCATGCAAATTGGTTGAAGCGGTTGAATATGTAATAGACCTCGTAGAGGTCTAAACCCCCAGGAAGATAAGGGATTAAGAAGCGTATGTAGGTTTATATGAACTCAACATTTTTTAACAGATCTTTTTGATGTTCTTTGTTTATTTGGGTTTAGGTAAAATATACAAAATAATATTTTAGAAGTTGAAGAAATGAAACATTTAGGTCAACATGTAAATACACCTTTTTAAATGCGTGTACCTAATTTAGGAGAAATATGCATTTGGCACTGATAACTTATGTCAGTAATTTATTAAATAATTTTTAGCCCAAAGATCACTAAAATAATATTGGCCATTACTAATATTTCTTCTATTGATGCAAAATCATTAATTGGTTATCTTTTGAAACATTGTCCTATCTACTGTTATACTTATTTTTTAGAACTGGAGGATATGAAAAACTTGCAAAAGAATTGGAAATGGAAATCAAACGAATTTCTTCGCGCAATTTAGGTCGTGATGATAGGTTTGTAAACCAACATTATTTTGTTTTTATAAATTCAAACATAGGTATGCATTAAAACGATTATCAATGACTATAATTATTTAAAATCATAATACATTTATAATATACTGGAATTCTCTAAATTTTTCCATATAAGGAAATTCAGAAACGCTTCTTAATCCCTTATCGTCCTGCGGGTTTACATATTCAACCGCTTCAACCAATTTGCATGAAATTGAATAATTACAGCAGTGATGACTATTAATTTGAACAATAACGAATTCATTACCATAGTAGTCCAATCGACTGTTCAAATTAACTTTTGACTCGGCCCAGCATCTTAAGTTGCTGATAAATCGTTCCAAGATATATGTCACCAAATTTCATTCTTATATCCACCACATGAAGAATGAAATCACAGCCACTCAATATCTTCGGATGTTACGAAGCACTATTTAAAAAATTCATTTTGAGCTCAAGCTATGGCTGAAAAAGTAGATGCCAGTGTTTCCATTTTTAGATTTTATATTATTTAATTAATTAATTAAATTCATAGACCAGAAAAAATGCTGAAAAAACTAGAAAAACCTGAGTATCGATTATAATTTAGTTATCTTAGTTTAAAAGAATGAAAAGAAATTATATGAAAATTACATTATTTCATCTATCCAGAATTTGACACACCACTTATAAGCTATAACACGTAAATGGTCCTGTCAAATTCTGGATAGATGAAATAATGTAATTTTCATTCTTTTAGACTGTTTCTTTAACGTTATTCTAAATAATAAATTTAATCTATGTTCAAGTTTCTGTAGTTTTGCAGCATTATATCTAGTCTATGTATTTAGATTAAAAAATTAAATAATATAAAATCTAAGAATTGAAAAAAAATGCTTCGTGACATCCGAGGATATTGAGGGCCTGGGACTTTATTCTTCATGTGGTGTATGTACTATTAGAGCGAAATTTGGTGGCATACATCCTGGAATGATTTATCAGCAATTTCAAAGAGGCTGGACCGAGTTAAGGTTTCCTAATCTTTGAAGACCGTCAGACCATGCATTGCCTGATGCGTAAAATACGTTTATTTGTGAATCTTCATTAAAAAGTGTTTGCAAATGGATACTATTATTAGTTTCTAGATCAAATCTAGAGGTTTTGGAAAGATTAAATTTGAGAAAATTGGTCTTAAATATAGTGGCCCTCAATTCCGACTTTTAGTTAGCTTACTGATAACTTATCTGATAAAGAAGAGGATTTCCAGTATGTTATTCATAGTTTTATTAGCTATTAAATTTATTTTTTATTTAAATGTATAGAATTTTCGTAAAAGTGAAATTTGTCAATTTTGTCCAATCTACAAAAGAATGTTGTGCACTGATGCCAATTTTCACACTACATTATTGGTTGTGTCGTTTTTCAGCTTTTTATAGTGATGGTCTTCAACGGTTTAGTCTTGAGAAAATCATTAATATTATTATTATTTAGAAAAAATGCTCTCTTCTAGCCTTACAATTTCTTTTTGGAAAAGGTGGCTCTGTCAAATTTTCCTTTTTTAAGAATTTTGCAATTAAATCCCTGACACGAGAATTTGGAGAAAAGGTACAAATTTCATGGAGATCGGTTCAGTCGTTTTTGAACATTTTTAAAAAGTTTTAGGAGGGGTGGCCACCCTCCACTATCTACGAAGGACGAAAGGGTTAAGAATACATAAAATTTAATGTACTTAAGATTTGCTTTTATTTGTGTAAACATGGAATCATGTATTTACTTCCGTGAAAGAAGTGTTGAATGTTAATTAAAAATGTTTTTGTTAGATCTAGGTACTGAATTTACTTTCTAAAGTGCTAGCCAATTCGTATCTATGTACGTATAGGTATATTAACCAAACTTTATTTAATTTTACTGAACATAATAATTTAGGTATAGTTTTTATTATTTTACAATTTCTCACTTATTGCTTACCTACTATTCTAGGGATAACGACTTAAGCAAAATTGGTGTCTTTATAAAGAGAACTGAGCTCTAAATTAATTTATTCATTGATTTAATGTAAAGGTACAATGTTTCCAAGGAATAAAATATTCGTATTCTTCAATTTATTACGTAGGTAATTGTTGTTTCATGTACCCTCTTATGTACATACAATTAATATTTTTATTTTACCACAAATCTGTATAAAAAGAACTCCTTATATATTTTTAGAGTATTGTTTTTTCATTTTTTTATCCAGAATGATTTCAGACCATGGTCGTGAGGCACGATTTCCATTTCTAGATGAGGATGTGGTCAGTTTTCTGAATTCCGTACCAGTTTCTATGAAAGTAAGTTTATAATAAGTATGTACATAATATGTAAGTATTTGTTTTTCAAATTATTCTATGCATATAATATGTTGTCTTTCATCCAACTAAGGATGCCTAGGCCCGATATAGCGAGGAAGTCTCGTGTAATAACTGATTTTAGTTTTAGAGGTAATACTATTTAATATTTCTGGCATAGCCTTAGAAAATCATTTAACTGTTTATAATAATATCGTATGGTCAAAATAGAACTTTTACAAAATATTTCATTCCTGAAGTGTTGATAATTTGTATAATTTATTGAATTAATGACTGTGCAAAATACTAAATATTAATACAAACTTATTTTGTTCAATGTTTCTATTATTAGGCTATATTGAAAGTATTTTTGGTTGATTTTAACTGATCTACTATTACCAGTAACCTTAAGAAAAAAAAGATTTTAACTTCATACTTGGTCGGTTATAATCGTGATAATTTTTCAGTTAAATTAAATTATATTTACTGCTAAATCACACTTAATTTTGATGCAGTGTGGCAGTATTTTAATGCTATGTTTTTTTACCAAATTAATTAAAATCCGTTTTTGTCACTTCTAATGATTGTCGTTTCTAGTCATTAACCTGACTGCATTAAACTTTTCTTTTTACTACAACATTAAATTTGAATTATATTACCCAAATGAAGCAATTAGTCAATCACATTCTTCGAAGTATAGTTTTAATATATACCTAATAAACCTAGCTAATAGGCATAGTTTACTTCAATACAATTAGTGATTTCTATTTTTTATTACAAAATATTTACCTAATGGGTTTGTAATTATTATGCCTACAATAAAATTGGACATTAATAAAGATAACAATTTAATTTGTAGACAATAATCTCGTATTTATTAATGTACTTCTTCATGACCTCTGAGCTGAATATAGTCACTGGTATGATGTATGATCTGCAGCCAAGCTATATAACATTAGAATAGAAATAGGGTACTAACAAATACATAAATTTGTATAATGTATTTCGAAACACATTTTTCAGTCTTGGGAAAAAAAGAAGAAAACAATATAACTAGAGACATGAGTCATAAGCTATGTAGATAAATTTAGTTAATTTCGAACTGATAGTGTTTGTTACATACTCATACATAAAGAAATAGGAAGTGACTTCACAAAGCTGTTATTATTATTATAAAATTAATTTACCACACCGAAAATTATGTTTGTCTACCGATTATCACGCTTTGATACAGTTATCAGTTGATTACTACCTTTTTCTTTGTAATAAAAGCTTTATTGGAAAAATATACATACATATATACCATTGAACTTTTTGTTGGAGGAGGAGAGACCTATATAATTTAATTTAATTTGTTCTATGAAATATTTCGCACATTATGAAATTGCTTCGTGTGGTTGCTTGGTTTGACATTAAATTTTTTTTTGGTTGATTTAACTTTTACTAGTTTTGTTTATTTCTATGAGCATGTCTTAAAAATCTGAAAAATAATAGATTTTATTAATTTTAAAAATTTGTCGTAACTATATCTAATTTGAGCGAGCGATTTACTATCTCTTCTGTTTTTTATATCTCAAATGGCGGTAGCAATAGCTGCTTATTTCTAAATTAAACTATGTACATAAATGTGTGTTTTACTGGATTTGATATAATTCCTCGAGCAAAAAGCTCATCAGTTTGCCTAACACAAATATTAGTAGAGTGATAGAAAATGTGTAACATATATTTTTGTTCAACGGCAGGTGCTTCGAATGCTGTGTAAATAGCAATTTCATTGAAGAAAAATAGATAACTATTTTAAGATAACTACGAGTATGTTGCTGAATTTATTGTTAATACATATTAATAAAAATGAGATTATTTGCTAATTTTGGTTTCCAGTTAGGGAATTATGAGACTAAATTATACATTCGGTATTTGATAAATTATTATGTTCACAAGTATTGAGTTAGCTGTATTAAAATTTATTCTTAATGTATTATCATAGGTAGATATAAAGTGTAGCTAGCATCTATCATAACACATTTTAAATGTTGATGGTTTATTAATTTTTTTATGGGAATGTTTCCCAAATCTTTAAACAAAGAAATTACAAAATGAACATTTTACACAAAACCACTATTTTTAACACAAAGATGTTATCTTTCTGATCAATAATTTTACATGAAATTTTCCTTAAAGTTTAGATTATACTAAAGGCTGTAGTTGTTGTCATAAACGATTTTGGAGTTGAACCTTCATATATTTTTTATACCAAAATTACAAATTCTCTCATTTATGCCCACGCCACAAAAATGTTTATGTGATGCAGAAGCCCTTTTGCAATATGCGTTTATCTTCTTCTATTGCTTCCGTGGATTAACTATGTGCCGTTTTTTGGGGGAAAGACCGTTAGAAACTGAACGACAGCTCGGGTTATCGTGAACAACTTTGGGGCCTCCGAAGATTTTTAGACGATGTTGAATGTAGGTTTGGCACTTGACCATAATGTGCTCAATGTTCTCGACTTGGTGGCAGGTGTCGTTTAGAAGGTTGCCGCTTTTGCCGATACCTGGAGTCTCTCTCTGTTCGGGAACCGAAGGTAGGACGACGTCTTTAATCACATCTAGGAACTTAATTACCGCGTTTGGTTTCTCTTAAATCAATGAATTGCAAGGAGGACTCTTGAAGAATTGAAGACGCTGGTGGTCGTACTTGAGACAGTTTAACAGTATGTGACTGGTGGTCTCTTCAGAATTTGGGCAATTGGGCCAGGTTGCAGTATCACTTTACCAATACTTTAGAGGAAATATCTGGAGTTGGTGAGTTTCTCCAAATGTACCTGGTGGAGTGTCACAATCTCACGCCTATTAAGCGTGGCTGTATTTCATGACTATGGCAAATAAGTGTCTGAGTAGTAGCAAATTGTCCAGGATAAATATTTTTTATTTCACCCTAAGTTATACGTCACTCATATTTAATTCGTATTTTACATATTTGAACGGACCACAGCTGTTATATTGATGAATGGTAAGCCTTAATATGCAAACAGTCATTATGTCCTTTACTATAACTTATAATTTTATTGAAGGTGTAACTTTTTGTACACCTTAGTATAATAGGAAAAGGAATTAATTTTAGATGCCCAAAAATATGATTCTTCTTTCCAAGTAGATTGTCTAAATGAAATTTTCCATCCTAACTGGTGGAAATCCAAAGAGGTTGTTTTGCAGTTATTGCAAAAAGTCATTTGATATATCTAATATGGGGTAATTAGCTGTTAAAAACCATGAATTAAGCCATAATCACATGAAAATGACAAATATCC
The DNA here is from genome assembly GCA_034780595.1 of Parotoplana pacifica. Classification (NCBI taxonomy): domain Eukaryota; kingdom Metazoa; phylum Platyhelminthes; order Proseriata; family Otoplanidae; genus Parotoplana; species Parotoplana pacifica. The sequence continues at coordinate 6,249 of JAUYWI010078042.1, forward strand.
ATTAATTAAAAACAGTAGTACTCTTTACAGCATGTTCAACAAGAACAATCTATCAAGTGGCAATGATGGCTTACCAATAATCTCACAAACAGATGCAGGTAATACCCTCACAATCACATATGCAGTTGTCCAGTCAAATAACAACTTTTGTTTCTAAAACATACTCTGAAAGCAGAAATATTATGGGCTCTTGACTGTGTGGCCAAACACAGAAGTATAAGGTCATCAGATGATCAAGGGGCAATATTCAGAACAATGTTTCCAGACAGTTTGCTTGCAAAACATTATCAAATGGCAAAAGATAAATTAATTTTGTAATTTGCTATGGGCTCTCTCCTCATTTTCAAAAAGAATTAGTAAACAGAGTGATAAAGGGTCGCTTTCATCTTTGCGTTCGATATTATAATGAGGAGACTAATTAAGTGCATTCTGATTACTTTGATTACTTGATATCAGTATTCTTAGGACATTCCAAAGCCAGAAATTTCCATAGACTCAAGAAATTGCAGTTAAACCGCTTGGATCTGGGTTTAGCTTGAGCAAACTATTGTATATAAGTATGGATGGCCCAAATGTAAACAATTTCTTAAGTCAATTCAATGAGAATTTAAATTCACTTCATGTTGTGAGTGGAGCATTATACTATGGAATAAGTAGGTCAACGTGTAATGTACTTCAAGTACTTCATTCCCTGTATGCCTTATGGAAGGATTCACCAGCTCGCCGAACTGAGTACATTGCACTTACAGAATCAACCATTTCCCCAAAGGCTTTCAGTAAGATTCATTGGGTTGAAAATGTTACAGTCTGCGTATCTCAATTAAAGCTATTTGTTGTGATATTATATTATCTTGTTAAAACTATTTCTATGGTTTATCTGATTTTAACTGTCACATTACTCAAAATGGAGTCATTTTTTCATTTGCCGAATATGACATTCTAATTATTCAGATTAATACAACTATATTTGTGTATAAGATATTATTTCTAATATTTATTTAAACTTGTTGCTCTTGTTCCTTTGTCTATGTGCCTTACATAATTGTGTTTATTTTTTCTGGTTTATAAATATCAAATATGTATATTTTTGTGGTCAAAGTTTTAACTTGGGTAGAGTCCAGTATTTCAACTTTAGAATAAATAAACACACGAAGCTCCAAAGCATACCAAACCGGTTTCATTTATTTCAATATAAATATTTTCAATGGATTTAATTAATGCTAGTACAAAAGTGACAACATGTAAATAAACGTAATTAAAACAAAAACAAATTTAGTTAACTATAGCCAATAGAAAAAGACGTGGATACAAATAATAAAATGTGTGAAGTCAAAATAATCTTAATGTATAGCTCCATCTGTCAGTACTCGTAATATTTAATTTAGTCTTTAACTTCTTAATGAGGAGGGATTCAGTCATTTTTAATTCAAAGTCACTACGTTTAGAAGATAAAATCTTGAAAAAAAATTCTGGTGATCATAATCAAGAAGATGAGAATGGATGCTAGAGTCCTTTTATTCTTATGTTGCTTTAAATGGGTTATCAGATGTCTCAAAGTTTTACCAATGTACATTGGTTTGCCTTCATCACAAGGGCAGTAAAATGCGTAGACAGACATTGATCTGAATCCCATTGGAGCAAATGATTTAAGAGAAAAAAGGTGAGCGTTTTCATGTTTTGACCATAAATTTACATTCCGGATTTTACCCCCTTTTTTAAATTTTTACAAAAAGTTTCAGAAATTTTCACATAATAATTAAGACATTGTTAACTTCTTTTTTTAGGTAAACAAATATTATTAACAGTTTTTTTAACGAAACTTTTCACACAATATCAAAAAAATCACTAGGGTAAGGGTAGGCATTTTTTACTAAACAAGAGTTTCAATTTTTCTATTTAATTTAAACTCTGAAAATCAGTATCGAATTTTTTGTTCTTGTAATTTTCGGACTAGCTAAAAGACATTAAAAATCAAATTCAGGGGTGGCACCTGGCTTAGCCATTTACAGAAGTCCCTAAAGAAGTAATCTAGCATGGATGTCAAACATTAACAGAAAAATGCCTGCCAATAATTAAATTGAGCACTTTTTGAGGTTTGGTTGGTCTACTATTTAGCCTAGGATTTAGGCAATAAACAATGGTCCAGCCTTGATTCTTTTATCCAAAAATAGCGTACGATGTCTATTGTCTACAATAACAATACATTCATAATTTATGATTGGCGATACACCTTCTGAATCCCTTAAAAGTCATACGAAAAATAGTCTTCTGATTGGCAAAACACTGTATATTATTTTGATAATGGTGAATGATGCCTATAATGATAGAGTAATGAACATTAGCGGAGTCCTTGGTTCTGTAATCGTCGGAGTTTAATCTAAGATGTATGACAAAAATGTCAGGCTGAATGGCAGCATTAAGAAATGCAGTTAATCCCTATATTTAGGATTAGCTTTATGAGATGAAGTTGGTTCCGAAGTATAAAGATTGATCTTTTTTATCAAGATGTCTGTTTTTTAGTTGAATTTGAGATATTCGTCAATGGTGAAATGTTAGTTTTTGTTGATGCGCTGATGTGTTTGGTAATATTAGTTATCACTGAAATGTTAGTACATGGTGATGTTGAATCGGAAATCTTTAATGTTGGTTTTAGAGGAATATTTGAGTTGAAAAAATAAAAATCAACCTTATCATCAATTTAACGACGCGTTTTTTCACATGAAGTTTTAAATTATTAGAGACTTTTCTTGTGGATTGTGTATTTAACACAGTGATTATACTGGAACATTGTGGATCTTATCATTCGACCAAACTGGGTTACTTATGTTTTTGTTCTAAACTTTTTTTTGCGGTCTTCTAGATGTAAGATGGTCTGAATTTAATCCAAATGGGCGATCGGTGATTAATGCAGCAATCCAATATTTTTCGTTATTTTCTTTGTGCGCAATTATTAGTTTGTTTTATAACGGTGCCAACAACATCACGAGAAAATTTTATTATTTTATATAAATGAAAAAGTGTCTTCTGCATTAGTTTTGAGTCTTTTATTAGTATCGAATTTGTGTTAAGTAAAACGTTGGTCAGTTTTGTCTAAATATTGTTTACCGCATATTTTTTCAGACTAATAATATTTTTGAAGCACAAGCCAATTTATTATTAATTTTAAAAATTCGGTTGGTAGAATAGCTGATTATTGATTTGGACAACTTTTACATCTTGGTCTACGTCAAGGTTCACATGAACTGATATGATTTTGGTTTCATTTTCTAAGTGTGTGAACCTAGATCGAGTTAAACGGTTTCTATTTTGGCTGGTGGCTACCAAGATAGAAGAATGCCGAAACCGAAATAGTTATTTGTTTAATTTTACAAAAAACGTTCTTAAATCATTATACTAAGTATATTATATTGATAGGTGATATTTAGTATTGTTAATAGGTTCATCTTTCTTGGTGAATAGATGAGCTTTAGAAATGACTAGAGCTTTATTTATTTGGTTGATTGTGATATCTACGAGCCAAGAGATTGTTTTTTTTAATGTATCGATATGTTTTGAGCATCAAAAGAAGAGCAACAAATTTTTCGTATGCGAAGACATTTAGAAAAATGAATAGGTTTTTTGATGAAATGGATGACACGAATTGTAATGTAAATATTGGTGAGCATCTAGGTGTGGTAGTCACTGTTTTTAATGGAAATAGCTGTGGCAAGAAAATTTACAGATTGAAAGGAATGAGAGTATTCGAATTTAATGTATTTTGTTATGTTATTACATTTTCAAACAAACTTCAAATTCTAAGGTTGAACCTTTCCAATCTCCGATAATATCGTTTATGTAACGGAAATAACAGATTAGATCTTTGCCTCCCATTTGATGAATTTATTGCCTATGCTGGACATGAATAAGTTTGCATAATTTGGAGCCATACGTGTCCCCAAAATCATCATTAAAATGGAAGATTCGTTAGAGTACTGACAAGTTTTCTTTTATTGTTTGGTAGAGCATTCTCACAAGCTTTGATGGCATCACCAAGTTTGTCTGTCTGATTTACAGCCTCACTTGAACAGCTATAATTTTTAAGGGCGGGGGGTAAGTCTGATTTTAAACCCCTACCCTTTTTTCAAAAGTAAAAATTCACCACTTATTTTACCCCAAAAAAATTAACTAACTCTTTGGCCATGCGCTTTACAAATATTTTCTTTTGGTATTACTCATTAACTTGGTATAAAACACTGAAGCTACCGTGCTACACCAGCATTATGAACATTATTTCAAGACAGTGTGGAGTACACAATTGCAAAATTTTGCAGTTTTTGAATTCATTTTTAACCTAAAATTTTGTGTTCTGGTGAAAATGAATGGGTCTTTCAACACTTTTTATGTCTTCTAGAACCTATTGTGAATATTTTAAGACCATTTGATTGCTAAGACAAAATGATTTCAGAAATGTTAGTGTAATTTGAAAATTATGAAAACACTTAAAAATACCCAAATTATTGAAACTTTCACAAATTGAATTTTTAACCACCTTTTCATTAATTTGATTTCTGAATGATTGAAAGCATTAAAATGGTAGAGTTAACAGAAAGGCATCATAAACAGTCAGTACAATTTGAAGAGCAGTGGGTTCAGTATCAATAATTCTGCTCAGTGTGATTACGCAATAGCCAATTTGGCTCGTGTGAGAAGTGTACATGAACCAGCATCTGTACCTTCATGTTCTTCAAACAAAAGTACTGCCCAAAATGCGAGATGGCGCCATCACCAAGTCAACAAATTCATGCATGACTAGGCTCCATGCAACATGGCAAGGATCTGCACTCAATTCATTCAGGAGAATGGGTTATCGGTCCTGAATTGGCCAGGGAACTCTCCTGACTTGAATTCAATTGAAAATCGTTGGTATCCTCAAACAGAATCTCTTCTATAATGCCATCACAATACAAACGACCTGATTGGCCGTGTCATCCATTTGTGGAATCGTGAAGTTTCTACTGCCTTAAACATTTGGAAGTTGATAGACTCCATGCGAAATAGGATTGCAGCCGTGATTAAGGCCAGGGTTGGGAACACTAAATATTGATATTTATTAATTATTTTATATGAATACATTTGTGTATGTGCAGTTGGAAAAGTTAAATAGTTCTGATGTCTATATTTCACTTTAAACAAGTCAGCAGATTGCTAACAGCTGGGATTTATTGACAATAAATGCATTGGTGTGCTGACGAGCCAAATTGGTTATTGCATAATCACACTGAGCAGAATTATTGATACTGAACCCACTGCTCTTCAAATAGTACTGACTGATTATGATGCCTTACTATAAATTCTACCATTTTAATGCTTTCAATCATTCAGAAATTAACTTAAGGAAAAGGTATGGTTAAAAATTCAATTTGTGAAATTTTCAATATTTTGGATATTTTTAAACGTTTTTTCATAATTTTCAAATCACACTAACGTTTCTGAAATCATTTTGTCTTAATGGTCTTAAAATATTCACAATAGGTTCTAGAAGACATAAAAAGTGTTGAAAGACCCATTCATTTTCACTAAAACAAAAAAAAAGGTTAAAATGAACTCAAAAAATGCAAACTTTTACCTCTGTCACAAGTAATTCTGTGCCTACTGTAGGTACCTCTGGATGCTACATTGGTTGACAGCTTATCTAAACTAATGAAAAACAAATTTTTGAATATAGATCTTTAAAGTTGGTAAAGTTTATAGTAATTAGAACAAAATAAATACATATTTAAAAGTTGTACATAGTAAACATTTTAGTCTGAACAGTGAATTTATTTTGGTCAGACAATAGAATACTTTATTCAATATAAATTTATTTTAATTTTAAGGAAATCTTTTGCTTGTAATAGGTACTTGTAGAATATAGATTGTATTGTTAGAGTATTTCAGAGATGTCGAAAATTCCATATTGTATTTTATTAGGAATTGATTTTTGTAAATAATTTTGTAAACAGATTGTATGAGCACTTTTAATAATTGTTACAAGTATACAATACAAGTAGAAACATTCACACCTACATGAATGTTTTCGTTTTTTAAATGTGTTACTTCTTTTAATAGAGGTAACTTTCTAAAACATTAATTTGAAATGTACCTACTCGTGCTAAATCTTTATCAGATCTTAAAAGATTACAATGATTTATGATAAAGTTTTCCCTTTAAATAGCTACGCGAGGGGGGAGGGGGGGGCTCAAAAATAACATGGCTTAATCGACTCCATTGTAGGCCAACATTTATTTCTATAGAATCAATCAAAACGACAGATCCAATCTTGGTTTAATTAGACCTCACAAAGCGGCGTATATTTAAGATGTGATTAATTGTCGTATCTCTTAAAACTAAATTTTATACCATAGTATATAAATAGTATTTTGTTTAAATGAATCAATTTAATAATAGAACGCAGGCGAATGTATCCCCTAGTAGGCAACATTTTGAGGTTAACCAAAATTTTGCTCTCAAGGCTCGAACAATCAAATAAAGCAACCGTACCTATGGCAGCAAACCTCGAATGGGGACCAATATGGTTTTAAGGAAAACACAGACGTGTATTGTCACAATTTACTCTGAGTACCTGAATATACGCTAGCTGATAGCTGCTTGATGGATTGACGACAATGGTAGGTTAGGACTTTTGGTGCTGTACATTTTCTGCTAACTGGATCACTTAGGTACTTTTCAGTCATTAGTTTGGGGATTGGGTGTCTTTCTTCGGCTATAATATTGGAACCAGCTGCCCGATTGGTACTAGGTAAAAACTGGAATCTACAGAATAAAGATATGGAGATTTGAAAAACAGCCGTCTCCAACTTGTTACGCAATCAGAGACCAGGAGATGTCTATGCGAATTCTTTACTGTATGTATACTTTAACAGATAATCCCAATTGTATATCAAATGAAATTTTATGACTTATTTAAAGATCATACAGGGACTACTTAAAGTATTCCCTGAGATCATATTTTTTCTGAATATGCTCAAATAAAAGTATACATTATATATTAACAGGAGTTTGAGAAGGCAACAAAGATAGGCGACATATTGAAATTTGTTTTTCAAACGGTAATTCCACTATTAGAAGAAGAGTTGAAAATACACTACCAAAAGACAATTATATCAAAGTCAATTGGCAAATAGAGCACCCCTGGTGAAAATTATTTATAGGCTGTCCCGTAAAAAATTGCGTTTTTATTTCCGAAATATTTATGATATATTTGAGTGCAATGAGTAACATTT